>CM042261.1:31166259-31368759 GCA_023566225.1 Romanogobio albipinnatus
CTGTTATTTAACTATGGCAAGGTTAATTCAATTTTTCATTCTAGGGTACCTTTAACTAAATTTTTCTCAAAATTGACTTTGCTGACTCCACACAGGTGTAGCTCAGTCATTTTTTGTCTGATCAACAAATCATACATAATTTTGAAGGTTTTTTAATGGAGAATAACAATAACTCATTTTTGAAAATTTGCTCAATGCGACTCATTTCGCCTGCACAGGTCTAATATGTGACCCTGGACCACACAACCAGTCATAAGGGTCAATGTTTTTAAAATTGAGATTTATACATCACCTGAAATACATCCGCTAAATGAATACGCTTTCTATTGATGTATGGTTTATTAGGATAGGACAATATTTGGCCAAAATACAACTATTTAAAATCTGGAATGGAGGGTGCAAAAAAATTACCTTTAAAGTTGTCCAAATTAAGTCCTTAGCAATGCATATTACTACTAATAATACATTTTTAATATATTTATGGTAGGAAATGTACAAAATATCTATATATATTTATATATCGATAATTTTGACCCCATACAATGTATTGTTGGCTATTGCCACGCAACTAGTTGCCATGCAACTTATGACTGGTTTTGTGGTCCAGGGTCACATCAATAGACACTAGTCCATATAAACCTAGAAGATTGGGTGTCCTTGTAATATTTAATGGAGGCTGATATATTTTCGAGATAACTGGGTAAATTCATTCGTAAAAATTCAAATTGAATATTCAAATTGAATGCATCCTTACAGAATAAAAGTATTTTTTAAGTTACTGATCCCAAACTTTTGATTTTCTAATTTGTCAGTAAGGGGTTTCTAATGCAAAAAGTAAAACAATCTGGGTTTTTTTTTTCCAGCCCAGAAATGTAATCAGCACATCCATAGATGGCACACATTAAGCCCAGTCTTGAACTAAATGCCAGTACCTCACTTGGCGTCTTGTCCTCCATTTGATTCCCATTACCATCCTGCACAGAACCAATTTTTTGGATTATTCACACAATCATAATTCTGAAACAGCAGTTTCACTCAAAAGCTTTAATTTGTCAGCGTCCATTGAAAAGCACTGTCTTGTTATGTGTCGATGAAAAAAGAAGATAAAGTGCAGCTTTCAAGCACCAGTGGAGAGTCGTGATGGAGAGTTTTTGGTAGATTCAGGTTTCTATGGAAACCTGCGAGTTTCAGATGGGCTCGGAAAATGACTAATTTTTTTTCAGCATTACATAAAAACTGAGTAATAGCATTGAACCAACTTATTATGTGCATAATTATTACATTTCATGAAAGATATTTGACGCAGGCGAATATGAATGTCAGAGAAGGTGATAATGAACAGCTCACTAACATAGATCAAGCATATTTTTTGACAAAATAATGTTTTTTATACCTGAACAGCTTGATTCTCCTGAGAGCCATTGACTAATACCTCTTGTCCATCTGGAAGAATAAAGAAAAAACAATGGTCAGATAAATGGGTATATTTAGTAGGGGTGTAACGGTTCAAATTACTCACGGTTTTAGGGTCACCGTTTCGGTATGTGCTATGTTCAGGAAAAAAAAAGGACTACCGTCAAATAAAAATAAAGAAAATAAATTCAAGATACAAAGAAAATAAACAGTAGTAGTTTTCAGGTACAGAAAGTAATTGAATAAAGTTATCAAATGTCAAATAACACTGCATATAATCTTCACTGTATAAATTAAATATTGATTAATCCTTATTAAAGTTACAAAAGTTATTCAGTCAAGAGCAGTGAGTGATTTCTTTGTCTTTTGCTGTTTGATTAACATTACAAACACAGACAGAAGCAGGAATATTAGGCTGCTGTCAATTTAAGACAATGCACGGATCCAATGTACATGCATTGTCTTCTGTTTACGTTCTGTTTATGGTCACTTTAGACATAACCTACTATGTTTGCACCATGGAAAGATGGGCATGTTGACATGATTTTTGTGGGAATTTGTCTGATTAAGCGCAAGAAAACTTTAGCATTCACATGCTGTCTGAGGTGCTTGAATGTTTAAATTGGCAAGGCTTTTATAAACTCGGAAATTATAAATTGTGACAATGCAGCACTGGCACGATCGAGGCGGTGACAGTAGTTCCGAGCGTCTTTCACGCTGGCACCGGGTCATCAGGCAGTCCTTACTGGCAGCCCTGCCCAGCTCTTTCATTGTTATTGTTTTGTGCCTGTCTGAATTAACACTGAGAGCCTGTTTAAAAAAAAAGGCAATGTGTGCTGTTTTAGTCTCACCTGCACACACGCACTATCAACACCCGGGTGATCAACACTGTGTAAATGACTGGTCATAATAGAGAGCAAATGGCACTCGCATCAAATTTTTTTTTTTACAAAGAGTGACTGTTTGTCCTGCTTTTTGTTTTTTTGACCATCGCTGTTGCAATGTATTGGGAAGCCAGAATATGTCCAGACAGGAGATGGCAGCGGCACTATCGGCGGTTTGTCTACTTCCATATTATACCATATTATGGGCCCTATCTTGCACCCAGCGCAATTGACTTTGTACACCGACGCATGTGTCATTCCTATTTTGCACCCGCGCAAAGCGCGCTTTTCCCTCCACAGAAGCACGTCGCTAAACTAGTGAATGAACTTGCGCTCCCTGGGCGGTTCAGCGCAAAAAAGGAGGCGTGTTCCGGCGCAAACAATCCCTGGTGCTATTTTGCTGTTCCATTAAACAATTGCGCCACTGACCAGAAAAAACCTAGTCTAAAGTCAGTGGCGCGTTGCGCGTTGTTCATTATGCTATTTTAAGGGCGCATGCTTGACCATAGCGTGCACAACGCGCATACACTTTGCTCATGTAATCTACACAGATGCAACAGTTATTTTTGCAAATCATAAATTGTTACACTAAAAAAATATTAACACATGAGATGACGGAAATCATTGTGGTGTGCCACGAAGATGTGAAAAAATAGGCATAAATCTAGCTTACAAATTATTCAGGCGAATTATTTATTTAACCGACGCTATTTTGGGTGGGTTTCTCCCATCCCCATACAACACAACTTCTCTGTCTTTCACTGCTCTTACAAGAACATCAGTCTCCTCGGCTGTGAACCGCTCCTGGCGTGCGCCTGGTAAATACGCCATAATAATAGCAATCCATAATGGAACTTGCGCACCTGCTTTTAAAGGGAATGTTGGATGACGCTCTGATTGGTTTATTCACGTTACGCCCAAACCACACCTATGAATAATGAAGCTACTTCAGACCAACCCATTTTAGATTTGCGCCGGGCGCAAGAGCCATTTATCCCGCCGGGAAAATAGCAACAGCGCCGAGACCCGCCCACAAAGTTACTTGCGCTTTGCGCTTTGACACTTGCGTTTCAGATCGTTAAAATAGGGCCCTATAGATGCATATGATCAGATTTGAGATTAACCATGTGTCGAACCATAGGTGATAGATAACGATACAGTTAGATTTTTAACCGAAAACCGTTACACCCCTAATATTTAGCCAATCAGACACACTAAAGGCACATTTATTTACATATTGCATGTTTGGTTTTTGACACCTACTGATTACTAGCGCTCCAGTGTGGTTGTGATGGCCGTTGGAACTGCAGGGCAAAGGAACCTCAAAACTGGATCCTAATATCAGATCTGTCAATCTGTCCACTGCAGACAGAGAAAGAAAAGTACATCATGACATTTTACTAGATATTATGTAAGCTCCAAGCATGAGCTCAGAGGATTTAGCTAAAAATGTTTGGTGAACAAGGTTTTTTTTTCACTTTTACAAAGAGAGACAGAAACGTCCAGAGGCATACTGGCAGCAGGTATGCATTTTATTTATTATATTTAAAAAAAGGTTCTGAATCTTTTTTTTTGCTAACTTTATTTTACAGTGTCCTTGTTACATACGTTACATGTACTTACCATAGTAATAACAGTAAATGATGCATAAATACATGCAACTAACCCTCAACCAATCCCTAATCCTACCCTAACCCTATAGTAAGTACATGTAGTTAATTACTATTACTCAGTACTTGAATATATTTTTACACTGTAACAAAGACACCTTCAAATATAGTGTAACCATTTTTGTTGAATGATAGACAGACAGACAGACAGACAGACAGACAGACAGACAGATAGATAGATAGATAGATAGATAGATAGATAGATAGATAGATAGATAGATAGATAGATAGATAGATATAGATAGATAGATAGATAGATAGATAGATAGATAGATAGATAGATAGATAGATAGATAGATAGATAGATAGATAGATAGATTATTTAATACAACTAAAAAAAAGTAAATTTTTAATTTTATGTATTTTTAAATGTTTTTAATCTATATGAACTGAATATATATATATATTTTTTTTTTTTAATTTATTTTTTTTTTTAAACAAAAATACTGTTTGATACTATATTTGCTGAAGCTTTGATGATTTTTTATTCATTTATTTTTATATTATGTATAAAATCAGAATTGGTAGGCACATTTATATGTAAAAATAATTTGCAAATATTTCAAGCCTGACAGTCTTTTTTTAAATATATCCTCACATGGCAAAACCTCAGACCGAAACTCAACCTTCATTTCTGTTGCCATTCACTACTTACTTATAGTGTGAATACTGTAACCTATTGATATGGGCGGTGAAATAAATACGCACTATAGGGTGAAACAAGAAACAAGTGTAGGTAGAACGCCTGCTTTAGCCATGAATGTAACATCCTGTCTGTCTTACCCTCAGTTATGGCCTGTGTGAGCAGCTGTTCTCCACGCAGTGCCTGAGAAGACTCGGCTCTGAACAGGTTTCTGGAACAGGATGGCAGCATGACCTCGTAACCTCCCATGACCTCTGCCAAGTCAGAGAACAGTGTGACCCGCTCCTGAAGCAGCTCTAACACCTCCCTGTCCTTCTGCTGGATATCAGCTGAAACAGAGCATGTGGATCAAAGTGAAGATCAGTACAGCAAAATATCAACATCAGCTTCTTCAAGCTGTCAAAATAGTTCCCTTGTTCCACCTTCAAGGATGTCATGACAACTTTTTTTGTTGTTGTTTTTTTTTACTAGCTAGCCTGTTCATTTTCAGAAAATGTCTTGTGATAGGCAACCAATTTATTGGACAGATGTTTGAAAGAATCCTTTGAGCAAAACAAAAATTCTGCCTCTTTCAGTCCTTCAATGCTTAATCCACCTGTAGTGATTCATAAAAAATAAAAAATGAAAAAGTGTTGCCCCACTGTTGGGAGTGTGAATATGTGTGTATGTAGTGTTTAAAGCAAACCTTTAAGTCTCCGCAGCAGGGCCTTGTCTTCTGTTTCTATAAGAGGGAATTCTTCTCTTGATGGACAGCTGTGTGACAAAACAATGATGGTAAAGAAGAATGACCATTAGAAATGGTAGTTTTAAATGGTTAGTTGATGTCCATTAGCATTGAAGTCATCTTTATAAAGTATAAAGATTTAAAATGTCTTTCTCTTCTGGGAAAATTGACTAAATATATTTTTTGTCCAATGAAATGCTTTCTAAAATGAAAATATTATGCCAATGCTTGTGCATTGTGTAGCGTCTGGAGTCTCCCTGTCTCTCTCTAATGGGAGCAAAGTGATGTGAAACAGCAGGGATGCCTTTCGCTACCCAGCTCTGCATGTAAATCAGATCCCGGCACCTATAAGTCTCGGTTATATGGCCCTCGATGCCAGGCTGACGACCCACCAGAGAATGGCCAGGGCTACGACGATTGCTCTGGGAGGACTTCAAACAGATCCTAATCAGCACCGCCCCCTAACACACCTCTCTGTCCAGAATGACCAGGAATAACAGCACACACACACACACACACCCACACAAGTATTCCTCTTCATTTAGCCTTTCATTGAACTATTCCAGAAATTACATATATGATGATTTCCTAAGTATATGCATGCTCCCTATGTTCCTTATGTTCATGTGATGTAAAGGCCCTCTTGAATGGTCAAAATGGCTCTGTAAAAGAGATACACTTTTGTTTTAAGTCTTTTATGCGTTTAAGTCAAGGCATGTTTAATGTTCACAGATTTCTCTCTCTCTGTCTTAGTCTATGATGCAAAGTATATGATTATGAGATGTACCGTTAATATGCTTAGCCCTTTTGGAGCGAGACCTTACTCGTTCGGCCTGCCAAGCGAGAACATTCCAGTAGTGATAAAAGTCCGAACAAAGGGACTTTCCCGCCTCAAATCCACACCAACGATTGGTCATCTCAGAGAAGATGGGCGTGGGTTAGTGGACTTTAAAGGACAATAACTCGAGCACATCAGCGCTCAGTCAACTTGCAAGGACTCCGACGAGACAACTTCTTTCCCCTCCCTTCTCGGCAAAGACACTCGCTTTAACCTTTGAATCTCCCGCGGAACGACCAAAGGACCTGACGGAGAGAGAGCTTCAGCGCACGAACACTTTGAGAAACTCCAACACACGCATCTTGCTTAATTCAACACAAAACCCCATGCAAGTATATCTTATCGAGCTCTGCGTTAAAAGTTCCCTTTCAGTCGGTCACTACGACGTACGTCGGTAATAACCGACGAATTGGGATCACTTCAGAGAGCCCCTATCAGCTTCGAGAACTTAAGAACAGGCCAATGAACAATTGGCGTGCGAGATTTGCATCTCGCGCCCCGCCCCGCGCCGCGGGTATAAACAGGAAGCGAGAGCACCGCACTGACGTCATTCACTTCGGAGCCTAACCGGCGTTTGAAGTCTACAGACTGCTTCCTGATTATTCAGCGAAGAACTCTACAAGAATACAGAGAAGAGGATTCGTGTGTGTTGGTGTGACAGCGCTTTCCAGCGGGACCGCGAACTCAAAGCTGCAAGTGAAACAACTGCTGTTATCACAGCAAACCTGTTGGTTTCGGTGGGCGTTTCCCAAATTGAGTGCAAACACAGGCTGCACTATCCCTGTGTGTTGCCGCGGTTTCCCTGGGTGCTTCAGCACTCTCTTAAAAGAGCGTTTCCTCACAAAAAGAGCAACACGGGTGTGACACTGCGTCTTTTTCAAGATGTCATTCCACCCGTGCGTTTCTGGATGCGGTCGTTCCCTCTCGCCCGCTGACGGCCACACTCACTGCATCACGTGCCTGGGCTTACAGCACGCTGAGGCAGCGTTTGTGAATAGCTCGTGTTCCCACTGTGGGAACATGACTATTGCGGTGCTTAGGTCGAGACTCACCTACCTTCGGGAAGGCGGAGTCCCCCTCCCCATACCTCGATCTAGAGCTATCCCTAACCAGGATAGACCTACTTCGACGGATGGCCGGGGTGATCTGAGGATAACGTTCAGGACAAACCCGCCTAGTGCTCCTACGCAGGTCCCTGAACCCTCTCAAGCACCGCTGCCGGTGGCGCCACCGGAAGAGATCGCTGGTCCCGCCCACGGGCGCCCAGTCATCTCTTTCGGAGCGCCCGCGGACGAGCAGATGTCGATCGCAGCATCGGAGGGGGAGTTCCAGTCCTCAGAGGATGAGGATTCAGCTGCACTGCCTCCCTCTGGGAGAGTGGCTGCGGCTGAGTCGGACCCTGAGTTGACGGCTATGCTTTCCCGGGCCGCCGAAAAGGTCGGGTGTTGTGTGGAACCCTCCACCACGTCCCGAACCTTCTAGGTTGGATGATTGGTTCCTGGAGGGGGGTCGCGCTGGTTCTCAGCGTCCCGCCCCAGTGCCATTCTTCCCGGAGGTGCATGAGGAGCTTTCCAGGTCGTGGACGACACCCTTTAGTGCCAGAAACAGACCTGGAGGCTCCTCCCTCCTCACTACCCTTGACGGTGGACAGGCCAAGGGTTACGAGAGGATCCCGCCAGTCGAACGCGCCGTCGCGATGCAGCTGCGTCCGGCGACCGCCTCCGAGTGGCGTGGTGATCCTCGTCTCCCGTCCAAAGCCTGTAGGTTTTCGTCCAGTCTAACTGCGAAGGCCTACAGGTCCTGCGGACAGGCCGCGTCTGCCTTGCATGCCATGGCGTTGCTTCAGGTGCACCAAGCCCAAGCACTCCTGGACATGCACGAGGGTAGGTCTGACCCAGAGCTCCTCCGGGAGCTCCGGGCGGCGACGGACCTCGCCCTCCGGGCGACGAAAGTTACCGCCCGTTCCGTGGGTCAGGCGATGTCCACCTTAGTGGTCCAGGAACGGCATCTCTGGCTCAACCTGGCCGACATGAGGGAGACTGACAAGAACCGTTCCTGGACTCCCCCATTTCGTCGGCCGGGTTGTTCGGCGACGCGGTCGAGAATTTCGCCCAGCAATTCTCGGCCGCCCAGAAGCAGACGGAGGCCATCAAACACATCCTGCACCGGCGGCCCGCTGCTGCCTCCACCCAGCCGCCGGCTGCAGCACCTCCGTCTGCCCGTCGCCGAGGACGTCCTCCTGCGGCCGCCTCCGCTCCCGCCCCAGCCCAGCAGCAGCCTTCCACCGGCCGTGGGCGTGGAGCCGGTCGCGGGAAGAACGTCCAGCCCGCTCAGGCCGCTGCCAAGCCAGGTGGCAAGCGCCGTCGGAAGAGACCCTGAGACGGGCCGCCCAGAGATGGAGGGAACTGCTCTTCAGGAGATGGCTGCAGCACCACTCCTTCCCCCGGTGGAGGGCCGGGGGAACCCCATTTTTCTTTCTGTTCCGCCACTGGCCCCAGTGCCAGTGGCACCCAAATTTTCAATAAAAGAGCAGTTTCCAACATCTCTGGGTGCCAAGAGAGCGCGTCTGGCGGTATGCGACGCTACCATGCCTCGTACCCCTCAGACACCTCTCTCCTCGCCAACAGGGGGCGTCGGTTGTGCGGACGCACACAAAGTGCCTCCCCACACTCGCCCTTCCCCTCAGCGGATGCAGGTCGTGTGTCAGACCCAGACCCCTGCACGGACCACTCCTATGTCGTCCTGGGGCCCCTGCGTTCCGCTGCGCTGCCCCGCTCCGGGTACGTCCGTGGTGCGGATGATCCCGCTTGCTCAGTCTCTGGGGGCCTGGCTAGCGCTCCCCAGCCCGTCTCGCTGGATCATCCGCACCATCAGACTCGGCTATGCGATTCAGTTCGCCCGGCGTCCCCCGAAGTTCAGGGGTGTCCACTTCACTTCTATACCGAAGGAGGGCGCCCCCGTGCTTCAGGCGGAGATCGCGGTCCTGTTGGCGAAGGACGCGATAGAGCCGGTCCCTCCAGCCGATATGAAGTCCGGGTTTTACAGCCCGTACTTCATTGTACCCAAGAAAGGTGGCGGGTTACGACCGATCCTGGATCTGCGTTACTTGAACCGCTCCCTTCACAGGATGCCGTTCCGAATGTTAACCCAGAAACGCATCTTCAGGTGCATCCGTCCCCAGGATTGGTTTGCAGCGATCGACCTGAAGGACGCGTACTTTCATGTCTCGATTCTCCCTCGACACAGACCGTTTCTACGCTTTGCTTTCGACGGACGGGCATACCAGTACAAAGTCCTACCCTTCGGGTTGTCCCTGTCGCCCCGTGTCTTCACGAAAGTCGCGGAGGCGGCCATTGCTCCCATGAGAGAGCGTGGTGTTCGTATCCTCAACTATCTCGACGACTGGCTGATTCTTGCCCAGTCGCGGGAGCAGTTGTGCGAACACAGGGACATGGTGCTCCGGCACCTCAGCCAGTTGGGTCTTCGGGTCAACTGGGAGAAGAGCAAACTCTGTCCCGTACAGAGGATCTCTTTTCTCGGGATGGAGATCGACTCGGTCGCCATGACTGCGCGCCTCACAGAGGAGCGCGTCCAGTCGGTGCTGAGCTGCTTGAGTACGCTCAAACGCAGTACAGCGGTTCCACTGAAACATTTTCAGAGGCTCCTGGGGCATATGGCAGCAGCAGCCGCAGTAACGCCGCTAGGGCTGCTCCATATGAGACCGCTTCAGCACTGGCTACACGACCGGGTCCCGAGATGGGCGTGGCACAGCGGGTCCCTCCGTGTTCAAGTGACGCCGAGATGCCGCCAAACCCTCACCCCGTGGTCGGACCCTTCTTTTCTACGGGCAGGAGTGCCTCTAGAACAAGTGTCCAGGCATCATGTTGTCTCCACGGATGCCTCACCCACGGGCTGGGGTGCCACGTACAACGGGCTTGCAGTGTCGGGTCTGTGGACGGGGCCCCAACTGCAATGGCATATCAATTGCCTAGAGTTGCTGGCAGTTCGTCTTGCTCTCAGCCGCCTCAAGGGGTCGCTCAAGGACAAGCACGTTCTGGTCCGGACGGACAGCACGACGGCCGTTGCGTACATCAACAAACAAGGTGGTCTACGCTCCCGCCGTTTGTCCCAACTCGCCCGCCATCTCCTCCTGTGGAGTCAGAAGCATCTGAGGTCCCTTCGTGCTATTCACATTCCGGGCCTGCTCAACCGTGCGGCCGACGAGCTGTCGCGGTTGCCAGTGCTTCCCGGAGAGTGGCGACTCCACCCCCAGGTGGTCCAGCTGATTTGGAGTCGCTTTGGGGCCGCACAGATCGATCTGTTTGCCGCCCACGACACGACCCACTGCCAGTTGTTTTATTCCCTGTCCGAGGGGACCCTCGGCACGGATGCACTGGCACACAGCTGGCCCCGGGCTCTGCGCAAATATGCGTTTCCCCCAGTGAGCCTTCTTGCACAGACACTGTGCAAGGTCAGGGAGGACGAGGAGCAACTCCTCTTGGTAGCTCCGTACTGGCCCAACAGGACGTGGTTCCCGGAACTAGTGCTCCTCGCGACAGCACCTCCTTGGCCCATTCCTCTGAGGCAGGACCTTCTGTCTCAGAGACGGGGCACCCTATGGCACCCGCGTCCAGACCTCTGGAAACTCCATGTCTGGTCCCTGGACGGGACGCGGAGGTTCTAGGTGACCTACCGCAAGCGGTAGTCGACACCATCGCTTCCGCCAGAGCCCCCTCTACGAGACGGCTATATGCGTTGAAGTGGAACCTGTTCGTCGACTGGTGCTCTTCTCGCCGAGAAGACCCCCGGAAATGTTCGATCGGATCTGTGCTATCTTTTCTTCAAGACGGGTTGGAGAGAAGGCTGTCTCCCTCCACCCTCAAGGTATATGTGGCCGCCATCGCCGCAAGCCATGACCTCATTAATGGTGAGTCCTTAGGCAAGCATGATCTGATCGTCAGGTTCCTAAGGGGAGCGAGGAGACTAAATCCTCCTCGCCCTTCTTCTATACCCTCTTGGGACTTGACTCTGGTGCTGACCGCACTTCAGAGGGCGCCCTTCGAGCCTTTACAGTCAGTAGAGCTTAAGATCTTGTCTCTAAAGACAATACTCCTGATTGCATTGGCCTCAGTTAAGAGGGTAGGGGACCTGCAGGCATTTTCGGTCGACGAATCGTGCCTGGAATTCGGGCCAGGTGATTCTCAGGTGATCCTGAGACCCCGGCCTGGATATGTGCCCAAGGTTCCCACTACTCCCTTCCGGGACCAAGTGGTGAGCCTGCAAGCGCTGCCTTCGGAGGAGGCAGACCCAGCCCTAGCTTTGCTCTGTCCCGTCCGTGCTCTCCGGACTTATGTTGACAGAACGCAAAGCTTCAGGACCTCAGAGCAGCTCTTCGTCTGTTACGGAGGACAGCAGAAGGGAAAGGCTGTCTCCAAGCAGAGGATGGCCCACTGGATAGTGGATGCCATCGTCTTGGCGTATGATTCCCAAGACGTGCCCTGCCCGCTCGGGGTTAGAGCGCACTCCACCAGGGGTGTAGCTTCTTCCTGGGCGCTGGCTCGTGGCGCCTCGCTGACAGACATTTGTAGAGCTGCGGGCTGGGCGACACCCAACACGTTCGCTAGATTTTATAGCCTGCGTGTAGAGCCGGTGGCTTCTCGTGTGCTCGCTTCCCATAGTCAGCTTCACTGAAGTACCCGTTCTAGTGTCGGCTTGCTGCGCCATTCCCTTCCCCTGGAACGGATACGTGCGCTTATTTCTCCAGTCGAGTTCCCCAGGTTTGGCGAACCCTGTTGAGTCCTCCGCACCCCTCGGCAGTCGGATGTTGCGGAGTGTCCGACGCCAGGTCTGGCACTCGTATGCATTGGTGGAACTTGTGTCAGGCTGGGTTCCGTATGTCGTGACCCCTACGGCGGTCCCATACCTGTATCTCCACGGTACAGCTCCCTACGGCGAGCTCGTGTCTTTCCCTTGGCAGAGTTCTCTGCCGTCTCAGTACGGTGTCGTCCCCCGCCTAGTTGCCGGGGCCTCCCCTGGGACTCCGTATGTTGTGCTGCCCACGGCCAGCCCATACGTGTTCTCCACATGGTAACTCCCCCTGGGCATGATGTGGCTCCCGCAGCGTCCTTCGGGCACGCTTTCCCAGCGTTATCCAATCAAGTCTGCTGAATGGGTCTTGCGGAACAGCAGTATGACTCTTCTAGCGTGAATCTTCCCGCCCGCTTCAGTACGGGGTCTGAGGGGCTCTCGCTGGGCGCTGGAAGTGGTAGTAACTGTGGCGTTTTCCATAGGGATCCCAATTCGTCGGTTATTACCGACGTACGTCGTAGTGACCGACTGAAAGGGAACGTCTCGGTTACGTATGGTAACCCTCGTTCCCTGAAGGAGGGAACGGAGACGTACGTCCCGTCGCCACAGTTCCTTCCATCACTGCTTGGCCGGTCTGGTTCGGCTCCTCAGTGAAAAACGTCAGTGCGGTGCTCTCGCTTCCTGTTTATACCCGCGGCGCGGGGCGGGGCGCGAGATGCAAATCTCGCACGCCAATTGTTCATTGGCCTGTTCTTAAGTTCTCGAAGCTGATAGGGGCTCTCTGAAGTGATCCCAATTCGTCGGTTATTACCGACGTACGTCTCCGTTCCCTCCTTCAGGGAACGAGGGTTACCATACGTAACCGAGACGATTTGTACCCCTGTTTTCAGGCGATATTCGTTGCTGGCTCTCTGTGGTTATTTGTCTGTGAAATTGCATTTCTCTGTCTTCCCTCTATTTCTATCCCCTTTCTTCTCTTTTGTTACTTTCCCTATTTTGTATATACATGTATTCTTGATTGTAGTCGTATGTAATCGTAGTAGCTATCACTATTAAAACCATTGTATCCACGTTTTAATTGTCATTGTTCCTGCTCACAAGACATAAGTCTTAAAGGGTTAGTTCACCCAAAAATGAAAATTCTGTCAGTAATTACTCACCCTCATGTTGTTCCAACCATGTAAGACCTTCGTTCATCTTCGGAACATAATTTAGTATATTTTTGATGAAATCTGAGAGCTGTCTCACTCCTCCATAGGCTTTCAGAGGGAATGAAACTTGATGGCCCAGAATAGTAAGTAAAAACGTCATTTAAGGAGTCCAAATGACTACAGTGGCTCTGTATTAAGTCTATCATGCGACGAAAATACTTTTTGAGCGGAAAAACAACAAAAATAACGACTTTATCACACTATTATTGTTGTTCAATTTGAGCCTCTGACGAGAGTTTGCGGGAGTGCCACGACGCATGCGCGAGAACTGAGATTACGGCGTTCTTCTTCTACTACTACTTGTTACTGGCTGCTCACTCTTTCGGAGTAGTACCGCCATCTACTGTACGAGATGATGTCTCGACATTGCCGGAAGGGCAACAAAGTCTGTTTACAAGCAGAAGAAGACGCGCGCTGTATGCAAAAGTGCGTTCGTCAATATGTCCGCTGATTTCAATGTAGATGAAGATGAAGACTTGGATTTTTTTAACCAACCATACTTATTCGAACCATATATATATATATATATATACATACATACATACATACATATATATATATGTGTTTATATATATATATATATATATATATATATATATATAAAACAAATATATATATATATAATTAGCCACATGCAAATAAAATCAAATAATTAAAATCATGTATCGTTACTTTAACAACCACTACATGCCGATTCCACTTATTACCTTGTTGTGTAGAAACAAGTTGGGCACAGCTGTTGATTTCAGTAATCGTCTTGTGTTTTGTTGAACTGGTTTGAAGTCGTCTGTTGAAAAATGTTCACTGCACAACCTCATGTTCTTAACGACTTTAAGCGGTAAATTAACATCCCGCTGCACTGCCAGCAGCCATAGCTTCATTCGCTCACGATCATTTATTGGGAAAGTGTGTAAGGTAAGCCGTTCATTTTGCAGAATTGGTAAGGCACTCTTACGTTTTCTTTTCTTTTTCTCACGATTCTTACATCCAGGAAATGCACACTTTTTAACCATTGTAAAAATCTAAATCGAGACCTAAATCACAATCAGTGTCGAATTCAATAGCTTGCATACAGCGCGCGTCTTCTTCTGCTTGTAAACAGACCTTGTTGCGCTGCCGGCAATGTCGGGACATCATCTCGTACAGTAGATGGCGGTACTACTCCGAAAGAGTGAGCAGCCAGTAACAAGTAGTAGTAGAAGAAGAACGCCGTAATCTCAGTTCTCGCGCATGCGTCGTGGCGCTCCCGCAAACTCTCGTCAGAGGCTCAAATTGAACAACAATAATAGTGTGATAAAGTCGTTATTTTTGTTGTTTTTCCGCTCAAAAAGTATTTTTGTTGCATGATAGACTTAATACAGAGCCACTGTAGTCATTTGGACTCCTTAAATGACGTTTTTACTTACTATTCTGGGCCATCAAGTTTCATTCCCTCTGAAAGCTTATGGAGGAGTGAGACAGCTCTCAGATTTCATCAAAAATATACTAAATTATGTTCCGAAGATGAACGAAGGTCTTACATGGTTGGAACAACATGAGGGTGAGTAATTACTGACAGAATTTTCATTTTTGGGTGAACTAACCCTTTAATGTTTAAGATTGCGCTACAAGCCTACCCATAGTATTGTTGAATACGTAAATTAATATCTGATTCGAAAAGTTATTCTTCGCGGCAGAAGGATAACCTATCTGAAGATTGGATAAGAAAGAATAAGACCTTGCGAGGGCTGATAAAGATTGTGTCGGTTCGTCAGACGAACGGACCCGATTTGAGTTAATTCTTGAAAGGATATTCTATAGCCTTAAGGTTTTGCAGGGCTATAATGTAAACAAAAGCTTTTGGCAACTCAAGAGTCCCACCGAAACTGACATATCCCTTTTAAATGTCCCATTCCAATCTCCTGAATTTAAAAGAAAATTTCTAATTCCACTACAAAGAGAGAGGTCCTGAAAAATGTAAAATGGTAACTGTGAGTGCTGTGCGGACTGTTAAAGAGTGTGTTTACATGTATGTACCTGCTGATGGTTTGCTGTATGAGCCGTATCCAAGTGTTTCTGTCATCTTTGGAGGCTGCGTAGAGCTCGTACATCTCAGGTGGGCTGGACTCACTGCTGATCAGGAACAACCCTCGCTCTTGATTGGCTATGTCTCGGACCAAGAGATTCTGCAGTGACACCACAGCGGACTTATCCTGCAGAGAGAATGAGAAGAAAAGAGAGATTGTTGTCCATGAGCAGATTTACAAATAAAATGCTAACCTATTCTATTACAGTCAATAAACAAAAAAATTACTTTTAAAATAGCATCATATGACCCCTTTAATACTTTGAACAGACCCCAAACCCTAAAGCAGGGTTCCTCAAACTTGGGTCCTGGAGGGCCGCTGTCCTGCAGAGTTTAGCTCCAACCCCAATTAAACACACCTGAACCAGCTAATCAGTATCTAATTTGGGCCTTGTAAGACACTGATTAGGGGTATGCGGAGGTGGACGGCCGAAGTGGATGCCTTAGCAAGCAAAGTAACTTACCAAACTGGCAAAGATGTACCGTTGATCTTTCTCTTGCAAAAATACTAGAATGTCAGTCATCAACAGAACCTGAACATCTGCAAAAGAAAGAAAAAAGGGAAATGCAGTACATTAAAACACCCACAAGCACAATTACATGTCAGCTAATACAATAGCCTGTCTGTCTATCTCCATCTCACAATGACACATCACATTACACTTCCTTATAACCAGCCGCAGTCTTCTGTACCTTTGAGCCGAGAGCTGGGTGTTTTCCAGAGCAACGTGCCTTCGTGTATCAGCTGCCTCCGGAGCAATTCGGCCGGTCTGAACAGGGCTCCAGAGCGGAGTTTGGCCTCTGCCCGTGGGTCGACCCGGGAGCGGATCTCTTGCAGTCGTTGTGTCCTTTCTAGCTCCAACACTTGCTGGTCCACCGAACATAGCAGCTCCCGTATACAAGACAGTGCCTGTGACAGACCTGAAGCTTCCTCTGGACTGTCTGTGTTGTTACACACAATAATCAGTCCATTAAAATGTGTCCATAACCAGGGATATTTTATATGACATTTCCCTCCTAAAATGTGACCATTATGTCACCATTATAATCAGGGCTTGACATTAACACCCGCCAACCTGCCAAATGCGGGTAGATTTCAGCTGTGGCGGGTAAGGCAGCTGTGAATATAGTTTCAGCCTACATCCAAATTAAATGCCAAGACCGTAGTATCACAAAATTACAATTCAATTACAATTCTTTATCGATTAACTTGCAGTTAGTGAAGGAGGGATATGCGGAATTGCACTGAATGACACACAACAATCTCACCTTTGGTGTTTTCATAGATGCGTTGCAAAAGGACGGGGTATTTAGTGATGCGCTGAGTGACCAACAGGATGCACTCCTGGAACCCGTGACGACGCAGTAGAGGACCCCGACTCACCCTCTGAGAGGACAAAGTAGGACAAAGACAATGACAAATGGACTGTTAAGCCTCTGTCTACTGTATTTCTATACACACTTTCTAAATCTGCATCCAAAACCCACAGCAGCTGCCCTGCTGCCTTGCTGTCTAGTCAGCCAGATGTGCATAGAGGCACCTCATAAAGAAACTGGTTTAAGGCACCGTAATGTCATGTCTAATGAGCTAGAATTATTTTGTTAATTTATAGTGTTTATTTTATATTTATTTAGTATAACAGTATATTATAGTATACAGGGTTTGAAATTAACACCCGTCAACCTGCTAAATGCGGGTAAAAATTAACTGTGGTGGGTTAATCCTTTCAATTAACTAGCCAATTTGGCGGCTTGTTATGTTTACTCACTTTGCTGGGGAAGTTTGTGTAAGCCAAGTCTGTGAATATTTAGCATAAATACTCAACACGTGAGTCATCATGATATAGTGTATTGTGCAGAATCTGCGCATATCTGTCACTACGCAACAAAAGACATTGCGCTGAATGAGATGAGATGATATTTTGTTCTGTGTGTCGTTTGATGTTCTTTGTACTGTGTTGATTTGTCCGCCTAAAATATTTTTGGTGAAAAAGGATGAGGATGAAAGATGAAGGGAAGAGATGGTTGGATGACAGGATTTGGTTTGAATAAAAAATTAATGTATGAAATTCTAATTTTATAATAAATAAATATATAGCATATAGGCCTATATAAACTGTTACATAGCTTATCTGGTTTATTTCTCTTTTTTTCCCTTTTGGCTAGTAGAAGTTCTGAATGGCCGGTAACTTAAAAATGTTGTAGCCAAATTGGCAGATAAGTGAAAAAAAATTTCAAACCATGATATTTTCATTTTGGCCAGAATACTTTCATCTTATTTTAAAACAAAATAATCTATTGTTTTAAGCTGACATGGCAATACATTTTTTTTTATACATAAATACTTATAATAATAATACTCGTAATAATAATAATAATAATTGTAGTAATAATATTATGAAGAATACAAATATATTATTATTAATAATAAGCATTATAAATACATACATGCATAAATAGATACTTGTATACCTACATGCATAAAGTCAGCCACTGATTTGTAATATAGTATTAATCATTTCAGCCAGTATCTTTTGTTTTGAAATCTTGCCATGAAAATAGCCTTTGATGATAGATAGATAGATAGATAGATAGATCACACCACTGTTCTGACAATAAAAATGCTTTTTAAAGCATTTCTTAGCATATTAGTATTACTGTGCTATCGATAATTGTAAAATTTCACCTGTTTTGTTATCGTGACTATTACAAACTAAACTAAAACACAAGAGCTGAACAATCATGATACCTGGAAATCTGATGATTCACACATGAGAGTCTGCAGGCATTTAATGCATTAATGCACCCGCCCACCATCATTCATCACTCAATACCACTCTATCCTCCCACTTGAAACACACTAGACAACACCTGATTCGGTTATGCAAACACAAATCGCACATGGACGCAAGCAACCTCGTTGGTCATTCTTGTTCTTACCCGTATAAAGAGCTGAAGTCTCTTGTCTCTGGCCAGCAGCTCTTTGTAGAGTTTGACAGCCTTTATATGACGACTGCAGAACTCGGAATACGTCTTCAGCATCTCGTCTGCACAATGACCTGAGAACTGACATACACACACGAACAGTGCACTATGAACATTTTGTTCCTTGAAACTTGAAAGCCTTCAGCCTCCCACTCTCATACACCCAGAGAAAATGACGTTTCGATTTCCATTTGTCACTCTCCTTCTTTCTTTTTGACTTTTCATGCCCTCTACGACATGACATCATTCTTTTCTCCTTCAAACTTATGCAAATTATTTTAGAATATTTTTTAACTTACCGTTTTAATTTAAATTAGTTTTAAAAATACACATTTTTAAAATGTGTCCCCAGATTCCATTTTTTTGCACTGTTGTATGACTGTGTTCATTTTAATGCATTAAATAGACAGCTCTAATTTATGAAACATTTTAAACTGGCAATCAAAACAGATATGTTAATCCAAAATCGACTGGCCAAATGTACCCAAATGCATTTACACCCCGTTCTGCCCACGTTAACTCACAAATGCACTCCTACCTGTTTTATTAGCACATCGCTGATCTGAGTGATGGTGAAATTGTTTGTACTATCAGGTTGCAGGCTATGGGCGCGTCGGTCAAGGAGCTGCGTGAGAAAGTGCGTGTGTAGCGTCAACAGGCGCTCCAGGCAGGGGAAGAGCGCATGCACGACCCCCGGCTCCAGCTGCACCTCATCCAGCATACCCCGCCTGAACACGCCCTCCATGATGCGCAGGGTCCGAACGTGATGGAGCTCCGTCTGGATCAGCTCTGAAATTATATTACAGAAGTTAAAGGGTTAGTTCACCCAAAAATGAAAATGAACCCATGATTTACTCGCCCTCAAGCCAATCCTAGGTGTATATGACATTCTTCTTTCAGACGAACACAATCTGAGTTATATTACAAAATGTCCTGGCTCTTCCAAGCTTTATAATTGCAGTGAATGTTGCTCTGTTTTTGAAGTCCATACAAGTTCATCTATATCCATCATAACTGCGCCACGTTAGCCTGGATGCCAGCCGAACTTCGCCCCGCCCACAACATTTGAGCTTGGGCAGTTCGGTCTGGACTTGATCTGTAGAGGAGTAATTATGCCCGAACAGAAACTGTTCGGACCAATGAAATTGTCAGGGCGGGCTGTAGACGATGATGGGCAGATGATCAACAGTAACGGCATCATCACGTCACCAAAGAGTGCTTGGGTTGAATTTGTTCTAATCCTAAACGGAGAACTTGTTCATATATGCATTCACCTTTACTATTTCTCTCAGAAATGATGATCGTGTTGGTAAGTACTCCGTGTATCCTTAAATTCTTTTTTTACAACACCGGCAAAGATTGTTTACACTCATCTTTTTCTTCTAATGTTACTTATTCCAGCGTGCGGGGCAGACAGGGTTGCCAAGTTTTTACAACAAAACCCGCCCAATTGCTACTCAAAACTAGCCAAAACAAATGGCATTTGGGGGGTAAAATATGTGTTATTTTGGCAGGGATGCCTGCTACAATTTGCATTGGGTCTGTATATCACATAATTGGGGTCGCTTCAACCCGTGGACATGGAAAACAATTTGCGGACTTGACAACACAGTGCAGTTGAATTCTGTTGACATTTGAAAACTAAAGTTATGCATCGCTCTGTTGCTCTGATTGGTTGTAGGTCTATCCAATTGAGGTCTTTCCTGGTTCGGTTGAACACCATAATTACCCCATAATCACAGCCCTACGGAGCAGTATCAGATTTATATTCTGACAAGAAAGTAGTATGACATCAGGCTAGCTCCACGTGGCTCTGGGGGGTTAATAAAGGCCTTCTAAAGCAAAGCGATGCATTTGTGTAAGGAAAATATCCATATTTAAAACTTTATAAAGTAAAATTTAAAAATTCTGGCGGACTGTGTTCTGTATTCAACTTACGGAGAAAAAAAAACGGAAGAATTTTTACTTCATAAAGTTTTAAAAATGTATATTTTCCTTACACAAACGCATCGCTTCGCTTCAGAAGGCCTTTATTAACCCCCCAGAGCCGTGTGGAGCAGTTATGATGGATATAGATGAACTTGTATGGATGTCATATAAATGTCATATAAACCTAGGTTGGTTTGAGGGTGAGTAGATCATGGGCTAATTTTCATTTTTGGGGGAACTAACCCTTTAAGGGGTGAAATGAAACATATAAAAAGTCTCTGTTGTACCCCAAATTAAATGTTCCCACTGTCCTTAATGAGGGTAGATACCATATTAAATTTAATGGGAATGAAAACAATGCATAGATATACTGTTCATTCCACTGGTGTTGAATGTTCAGGCAACAAAACATTTGCTAATTTCTTCAGCAAATGTCAAAGTTAATGTCCATTTTTCACACTGTACATTGTTATGTTGTAGTGCCAAAATTCACTTGTAGCACTAGTAGTTTTATTTCAACAAATTAGTATAGAATTATAATATAGGCCATTTATTAGTTATTGGACAGAACTTTTATGCTGTAAAGTCAAAAGTGCATGATAAATAAAGTTATTGTCTCCCAAAAGAAAGAACCGCCCTAAACGAGTCGTCAGGAATTCGAATCCCTGTCAGTTACGGCTATACACCACTAGCTAACACATTTGCATAATGCCCGCCTATGTTCTATGTTGTCCACTAGCAAACAACTTGACCCGCCCTTCAACGCAGGATTTGCAAAACGCTTGCTCTTAAAGGATGGGTTTATTTGGACCAGCTTGCTCCTCAGAATCACAACCTGTAAACATGAATAATTATTGATGTATATATTTTCTACAGGGTGTTCAAAATAATTATTTTTGTGTTTTATATTGTGTACATTTCCAGCTAACCAGCTAACTCACGTTATTACTGTCTTAATAAAATACTTCTTCTAAGCAGCTGTGGGCCACTATTACCTAAAACTGTGTCTATGAATGCAGATATTCTTACTACTTTGAGTAAAGATAAAGGATGGAGTAAGATTTGTTTTGCAAACTTTAAAGTTACATCAGTCGTTCACGTTAGTGCTCGGCTAACATATGCACCGTTATTAATACAGTAAATACAGTTCCTGCGTGTGCACCGCAATAAATTAGATGATGGACATACACTTGTTGCTGATGCTGGTGGTGAGGAATTACAGTTGCAAGATCTCATAATGTACCTCAAACTGAGTAGCGTATCACTGAGAAACGTCCTTCTCAAGTCATCCTTGCGATGGAGTTTCAGGTTGAATAACTAGAGAATCATTGAAAAATGTGGTGATGTGCAGTGTATATTATGAGACATTTAAAGTGTTTTTTGACCTTTGATGAATGTAAACCTGTTGCAGGAGACCTCCAAAACCAAATTAGGAACCTTTAAAATAGCATAATAGAGGCACTTAAAAAAATAAAATAACGGAGTACAACTTGAGGCCACGAGGACTACTAGACGTATAATTTGTTTGTTTTCATTTGCAAAAAATAAATACAGTGTCTGGAAAAGCACTATTGTTAATATGAGAGCAATTAATAGTGTTTTTAATCTGGCTTCAGAGTCAACGGCCAATTTACAGTCATAAACATACTTCGTTCAAGACTTAGATCTGTGTTTTTTCTCTAACCATAGATGACGTCCTGTCTCTTGATAACATCTTTACGGTGGGTCTGCAAGTAGGTGGAATCTACCGCCATGCTCCAGGAATCTGCTTCAAATTCCTGGCCTTCACACTCCAAATCTTCTAGCAGAGAGTTGAAGTAGCCCTCTCCTAAAAGCAAGAGAAATACAATTTCTGTATGTGCATGTAAAGAGGTTGGCCAAACACAGAATTTGGGGGATTGATCTATATCCAATCACATAAATCAAAAACAAAGCTCTAATTTTCTTAAACAAATATAAAGTAATTCATCATAAGAATTTTTTTGTCATAAGGTAGAAGGTACACTACTGCTCTAATTTAAAATGTAATTTATTCCTGATGTCTAATTTGAATTTTAGCATCCATTACTCCTGTCTTCAGTGTCAGATGATCCTTCATAAATCATCTTAATACGCTGATTTATTATCAATGTTGAAAACATTGTTCTGCTTAATATATTTGTGGAAACTGTGATTCAAAAAACAGCATTTATTTGAAATAGAAATCCTTTGTAACATTAAAATGTCTTTACAGTCACTTTTGATCAATTTAATAAATCCTTGATGAATAAAAGTATTAATTTATTTTAAAAAAAAGAAAAAAAGAAAATTGCTGATAGCAAAAATCTATGTATATAGCCGCATTTACACTGCAGGTCTTGATGCCCAATTCCGATTTGTTGACTATATACATTTTTTTGTTGGCCAGTTTACATCTTTTAAAAGTGACCCATATCTGATACCTGCATTTATATTATACAATTGGCGAAACAACCCAATGTGTACTGACTCGGAAAGCTTAGGCCGAAAAGGAAGTAAAAATGGCACAATTTGCAATGGATGCAGACAAAATGATAATACAAGCTTTTGCTTTCCACACCATCTTTAAAGGTTAGCACAACATTGGGTTGAGCCTTCGTCCTCCATTGCGCCATTAAAAAAAAGTGATCGTGGTTGGTGTCCACATGAGTTGACGTCATTCGTCATCGTTGCTTTTTCAATGACGCACGACTCGCATTGACAGGGAAATATCCGATCTGTCTATATACATGGCAGACGAATGAGGCCTGAAACCGATCAGAGAATATCGGAATCCTTGAGCAGTTTTATTGCTAACATCTGTGCCACATTAGAGGGGGGAAAAAATTAATTGGGTCACTTGAACCATATTTACATTTACATTTATGCATTTGGCAGACACTTTTATCCAAAGCGACTTACATTGCATTCAAGGTACACATTTTACATTTTTGTCAGTTCTTGCTTTCCCTGGGAATCGAACCCATGACCTTGGCATTGCTAGCGCCATGCTCTACTGTTTGAGCTACAGGAAAGCCATGTATATGATATACTATATATGAACCATATAGTGTAAATGCTGCCTATTTTACCGTATGTCTACTATGTTTAAGTGTTTGTGGTGTGTGTCTCACCCTCATCATTGAGTGACTCCATTGACATGGTTCTGCTCCTGAAGTTGAGTGAGTCTGTGGATTGAGACAAGATCCTGCGCAGCCCCAGAGGATAGTCATCATTCAGAGTCCTACACGCACATGCACAGACGGGCCAAAATGCATGCATACAAACAGATGTACACATATGCATGCAATCACATGCGAAAGAAAAAAAAACAACAACAACAAAATGAGAGGCAGGCATTATAATCACCACAGAAACAGAAAATACAATAACAAATAACACATTTAAAATTAAAATATATTAAATGACTTAGAAACAAATAAAATATAAAATAAAGTGAACATATGACTAATAAATAACATTTAAACAAAACTGCTTACATTAAACTAAAACAGCCACAAACACACACACACACACACAAAAAAACAAAAAGACAAAAATTACACAGGGATGACACAAAGATGTAATTTCATTTTTACATTCATTCAGTTGTATAGTACTTATAAACCAGGGACTCTTATTTGGCTTTTTGTTGGTATATTGCACAGTCAAGAGCCCATTTTATGCATCTCTGCCATTTCTGTCACTCACCCTGCAATGTTATTGGTGGAGACACTCTTGGAGAGTAAGAGCGAAGAACGGCCACGGCGCGATCCGAGTAGTGACTGACGTAGACTGTCTGAGGGATAAATGGCAGAGCTTGGCCTGTCCTTTAAAGGGGCTTTAGAGAGGCAGAGAAAGAGAGAGCAATGTCATATTTAGACATAAAGAGTAGACCCCATTTACTTCTGGTACCCAGCTAACAAAAATATGCTTTAAGAACATTTTGCTAATGTTCCCATTAAGATATTGGAAACATTATTTCTGAAGGTTCCCTGAATGTTGAAAACATCCAGTTTTTTAAATGTTTCGAAAACCTTTTTTCTTGGCTATGTGAACATTAAGGGAACATTCCACTTTATAACTTTGCAAACATTACGATAATGTTACTTATGAATGTTCTGCAACAAGTAGTACCATTTAAAAAACGACCAACTAAAATGTCTCAGAAAAACGTTCCACGAACACTGTACAAATAACATTTTTGTGCTAACAGTTGAAAACATTACTAAAGTCCAGATCACTTTGAACAAATATTGTATTAAAATTACTGAAAGAATGTTTGTTGATAACTTTAAGAGAACCTTGCTAGAATGTCCCTGTTAGCTTGGGCAATCATGATCACATGATCCCCTCACTCCAATCACAACTAGTCACAGGAGACGTATGCCACTTGTAATTGAATCGGATGTTAATACCAGACGTAAAAACAAACTTGTTTCCATCACATCCTCACCTCTATTCCTCAAAGTCACATTCTGATAGGCCGAATTGTTCCTCATCAGCGCCAGTTTCTGTTGCTATTGTGACACATACAGACAGATTACATTTTTAGACTTTTGCATTAACTACATTAAGAAAACGGACCCGTTAAAAAAACGGGTTTTTTTTTAGATACATTTCTTCTGCATCCTACCATCAATCAAAGCCAGTGTCTGCATGTCAGTGGTCCATGTACCATGTGACACATGTGTGCACTAATATCCCACCTTTTGTTTCATTTTGACACAGTTTGGTAGCGTATCCCTGCAGCGGTTGTGGATGGTGACATTACACGCTGAAACAAAGAACAGACAGGAAAACCATTTTATCTCACATAGTATAGTCTTCATGCAATTACATTTGAATGTGATGATTGTGATCTTCTCATGGTCACATCTGTAAAGTAATAGAATTGTATTTACTTTATGGTTTTGCAATAACTCTTAATCATTAGCTGCTTGACCTACCACTATGTTCCAGAAACATTTTTGACTATGTTAGACTGGTATGACCAACTAGTTACTAGTAGCTGGTTTGTTGTTGGACAATGATGATTCTTTAGATTAAACCAGGTAGAAACCAACCACTGACCAGCTTACGATGGATACTCCAGCAAGGGGGTGAAAAATCCCCAAATTCCCTTTTATAACGTCTTTTCCTTTTTCCTCTCTATAATATTACCGCAAATAATTAAGAAAATCTCAGTACCATACCCATTTTTCGCCTTTCTTTCTCTCCCTCTTGACCTCTGTCCATGTCTGCGGTAAAAATGCTTGTTCTAGATCTCCTTTACAGCATGCTACTAGTCATTGAACGTTTTCTCTGGTTACACTGTATTCCTTTTGTCTCTGAACCCCTATTGTTTCAGAACGGCTTTGCTTCCTGTTTTGAGGGTGGCTGGGAAGGAAGAGGGACGGGGGCTCCGGTGGGGTTTCCCTGGCCCGATTACCCACAACACACACCTACACAAGTCTAAATAATCACCCAATGAGCAGCAGAGGCTTTTTGTAGGTAAAAGTGCATCTCCGAAATGTTATTGTAGAGGAACATTTTATTTAAAAACAGGCATGACAAAAATTTGACAAATTGTACAGTTTGAGTGTATTCATTACAAATTAATTCATTATTATTAAAGCTACAGAAGTAGTTCAGTCAAAAGCAGTGAGTGATTCCCTCTTTAACTAATTGGTTTAACTAGTAACTAGTTGTTACTAGACTAAAAAGACAAAAAAGTCTAACGTAGTCAATGTTTGAATTCATTTTGAAAAATGACTGATGCAAATGTGGTGTTAAGATCACTATGACAAATCTAAGAAGGAGACTAAGAAGGTCTCAATCTGCTTTCATTGCTGTCTAGGAGAATTAAGGAGATTGAAGAAATCTTGATTATGATTTTTTTTTCCTGAAATAAAACAAGCATATAAAAGTACATACACTACCTATCAAAAGTTTTGTGATATTTTAAAGAAATTGATCAAAAATGTAAAGATTTCCATTTCAAATAAATGGATTCTATTAATCAAAGAATCCTGAAAAAAGTCTTATGGTTTTCACACACAAAAAAGCAGCACAACTGTTTTCAATATTCAATAAAATATGTTTCTTGAGCACCAAATTGGCATTTTAGAATGATTTCTGAAGGATCATGTGACACTGAAGACCGGAGTAATGGCTGATGAAAATTTAAATTACATTTTATATATATATGAAATCCATACCCTTTTTTCATGCCTGCTACAGCCTTAGCGCAACTGCAAAAGACATCTGTATGTATGCATGTGTCTCACATTAGCTTTTAAAAGGGCGTATGAGAATAAAATACTTCATAAAACACAATGATACTTCTGCATTCTGTTCCATTCTGTTGAGCTCTGTCCAGCTGTTTTTAAACGCATGATCTATGTACTAGAACTGTGGAATATAATCGTTCTCTTTAGCAGCGTATTGCGCTTGAACGGTCAGATACACACACACACAAATACAGTAGGCCTACTTCTAAATATCTGTCTTGGCGAGCATTTCACACAAACATAATCTGTTATGTCTTAAGTGAACATTTGGTTAATAGTTGGAGAAAAACATCTGGTGTAACATTATATAACCGTGCATTAGGTCTTAAAATGTATAATAAACCTGTGTTAATGCTACTTTTGTAGTTTCAATAATAATCAATTGATTTGTAATGAATACACTAAAGATTATGACTATATTTGCAATATTGTGACTATTTATATAGTCATTATTATTATTAAAACAATTGGAGGAAAAGATGCATCGTTATGCATTGAAAACCGAATCGAATTGTGAGACAAGTGAAGATTCACACATACATGACATGTACATGTCCTGCTGACACGTGCATTCGATCCCAGCCTTTTATCCAATGCTTCCATATGACTGATTAATCTGACCGTCATTTAGGGAACATCCCA
Organism: Romanogobio albipinnatus; assembly: GCA_023566225.1. NCBI lineage: Eukaryota > Metazoa > Chordata > Actinopteri > Cypriniformes > Gobionidae > Romanogobio > Romanogobio albipinnatus. The sequence goes on from CM042261.1 coordinate 31,193,341, forward strand.
TTCAATTCATCGTATTTATTTATGAAACAATAAAACAGCAACTTTATGCACATACATTTTTTTATCTAATCCACTGTAGGATCTAGTGTAAATCTAATCCCCCACTCAAAGGTGTTCGGTTCGTAAGGCCTTTGCACTAAGAGCCTGTGTGGGTGTTGAGCATGTAGTTCCAGCCTCGATACACAGCAAGAGAGAGAGAGAGAGAGAGCAATCAATAAAGGAGCCCAGACCAGAGCAGCCGAGCACAAAGCTGCTCATCAGTGAGTGGCTCGCACTGTCTGGTCTTTAAATCGGATCTTGATGACAAAATAAGGAAGAAGCTGAAAACAATAGCAAAACAGAGAACAAGAATTGAGAGATGAGCACAGCAAAACAGGAAAGGGTGTGAGAGTGTGCCAGCATTCACATGTAAATGTGCTTAAAGGAATCGTTCAGGTTCAATGCAAGTTAAGTTGTATCGACATCATTTGTAGCATATTCATTTTAATTTGTTTCTCAAGCTTTTAAAGGGTACATAACAGATACATTTTCTGCCAATCTCGTGTTAATCTTGAGTACCTATAGAGTTGTATTGCATGCTTCCTATCTCCGAAGAGTCTTTAGTTTTATCATATTTATAGAAGACGTTGTACCGATTCTTTCTAAAAACAGCCGAACATGTGGAGGCGTGCAGTGGATGGAGCTAAAGAGTTATGAACACACACACACACACACAAAACATCATGGAATTATCCCTGGATAACATTCAATTCACTATACGTTCATGTTGTTTACATTATATGCACTTACGCGCCGATTGCCAACAAAACACAGACATTTGATGCAGTTCACTCACTGCATGTGATTTCATCTCATGACCGGGAACAAACGAACACACTTGCAAAAAACTGTTGCTGCTCTGGGAAAAACTAACTGCATCCACTGTTTCCTTAACGCTGGGTTATTTGGGAAGCTGAACACTTCTTTAGTGATATTGTTGATTTTGTGGTCTAAAAACAAAATGACAGCACTGCCGACAGCCCCCGTAACCAGAACAAAGCTCGTTGATGGGCATGCTCTTGCTCTGGTTGATTCCGCTCATCCGGGAGAAGTGTCCATACAAGGAATTCCGCCCTTTATTACGTCATACAGGGCCATACTCAGAAACAACGTTCTGAGACTTGTTCGAATCCTGAAGGAGTGTATTTGGCACAGAAATACTCTGTCATACGTCCAATTGATTTTTTGAAATTTTGGCCATGTTTAGCATAAGAATCCAACTCTTTAACAATGTAAATAAGTCTGAATGCATGAAATAGCATTAGACCCCCCCCCCCCCCAACATGACAACATGAGTATGAATAACAGAATTAAATGGTAAAATACACACTCTCAAAATTTAATGCAAAAATTATGATTTTAAAAATAATTAAACCCTGCTTTTAAACCCCTGGAGTGCATCACACTGTTTAACTTTATTGTAAATGCCCTGCTGTAACCACAATTTTCTTTTAAACTGAAAACTATCTTCTGTGGTTTCAACATTATGTCACAAATGCTATCAATACAGCGTGTACTAAAACTGAAACTGGTTCTTTAAGGACATCTATCGTCAAAGATGATTGACAATTAACATACAGTTTGGTTTGTCATCATGGTTCTGCTCTGGTCAAGAACTCCCTGCCCATCCATGCAACCTAGCATGGATCAGAGCAGGGTGAGCAGCGATAAACCCCCCTTAGGGTAAACAGAACAGAACCAACATAAATGTATTGCAGATATCATTAATGTTCAGTAATATAAATGTAGAACATAATTCAAGAAAAATTAGTCAGGAATATCAGAAGGCCAAGTCTTGATTGGAAGAGAGGAGGAGCTGGGGATGGAAGAGGGTACTTAACTCCTGAGCAATGCGATAAATCTGCTGATAATATTGAATGGACTTTATATATAGGGATGCTATGATTGGCACCGTATTCCTATAGGTAGACGTGGATCAGTTGAAAGTCAGCTGATGCAAGTTTGACTGACGTGGCCTGCCAGAACTAACGCTTGATTATAAGTGTCTGCAAAATGCCAATTGCGTTATTTTATCATGTATTTTCAAATGTGTGTATGTGTGTGTGAGAGAGAATGGATGTGGTGAAATGCCATTTGTGTGCATTTCTATCATTTAATTTTATATACATTTCCAAACATTCCTTTTGCCATTAATTGTAATAATCCAGTGAGATTTTTGTAAGGAGTCTGACAACAGCCGGTATGTTCCCCACAGAGATCTGATCGTACCATCATTGAGTCCATCTGGGATTGCATGATGAAACAGAAAAAAACAGACTAAATCCAGAAGAACTGTGGCAACGTCTCCAAGGCACTTGAAGAAACCGACCTGAAAAGCGATGTACAAGCGTAACTAGGACAAAAGCTGTTTTAAACGCAAAGGGTGTCACACTAAATATTGATTTGATTTAGTTAACAGAAGTTAAAGGCACAGTGTGTAAGTTTTGCTGCTAGAGGTCGCTTATTCAAAACAAAGGCGTAGCTTAAAGACGCCGTGAATGAACGTGGAATCATAGGAGTTGTAGTCTTGACTCCTAACCTCCACAGCCGATGGAAAGGAATCCGACAAACTCGGGCAGAAATCATGTTCATGAATAAGCAAATGTATTAAAGTTTTGTTAACGTTATGGTGGAATGAAGCAGGACTCGCCGAGAGCCCTTGGGAGCGAATGCTAATGAGAAAGACCTGCGCGAAACACCGGTATCTGAGCTTTATTATGCTTATGCTGCAGTCGGCCGCTTCCTCTCTTTTCGCTGCACATGTGGGGTAACGCAGTGCTGTTTTACATGTTTAAAACAATCATACTAAATACATTTGAGTGTGTTGAAAGTTATGTTACTCTGTGTGTTCGCTCAATGCCTGGTATGAGAGATTTGTTGCACTCTGCAGTAATCTAGATACCTAAATGACTGTTGCTAAATTAAGTTTAAAATATATTGTATGATGGAGAAAGCTCTTTTTGATTATGCTATGTTAGCCACTTGATAAAATAGTGTTGTCTTTGAGGCATGATAAAAACCACGGTAATTCAAGAAAACAAGCGATTCAAACAATAGACTAATAAACAATAGACAAAAGACTAAACGTGTTGCACTGTATAACAATGATTCGATTTCTGTTGATAAATGTATATCCAAACAGTTGCTCACCTGTCTAATAAAATACATAATATTAAAGCGTCTTTGGTGTTTCCATGGATTCTACATAAATCAAGGGTAGCACGGATATGATGTCATTGACAGGCAAAGTAATGATGCAAGGATATATATATATATATATATATATATATATATATATATATATATATATATATATATATATATATATATATATATATATATATATATATATATAGGGCTGTCTCTGCTGAAAGAAACTATCCAGTCCACAAAACTTTAAGATATGTGTGTGTGTGTTATCTTGGCATGCAGCGGTAGACCAGCCACTAAAAATATTCCACCTACTCTCCACTTCCCCACATAATAAGACTCAAAACAGCAGTTCAGGACAGCAACACATAGATGTAATGTGAAAGAGGCTTGTGGGAATGGGTAGACAGGTGTGGCTTGTAAGTAATAAAGAGATTATACATGATGTTCATCTTGAGCTCAAAGTCCTGGAAACAATCATGGAAAGAAAGCGGGGGAGTTGAGATGGGGGAAGAAAGCAGGAAAAATCATTGGAAGGACTGAGGTAAGCGGCTTTTTTTATAGTCTCTGCTTTGTGATTGGCAGGATCACAAACAAGCTCCTCCTAGGATTTCGTCAGAAACATTTATTCCTGGGGTTTCATTAACAAAAGACGTAAGCAAACATGAATTAAGAATGGTGATGCTTTTATACTGTACTCATAATCATTAGTGTCTAATCACAATTACCACTGATCATACTTATGGTTAGGAATCTGAACAAACCCTTAAATGACAAGGATTAAACATCAGTACAACGTTAACTTATCATTCATGAGTTTGTCCTGCATGAAAGATACATTCAATCAATTGGCTCGTTTGGAAGAGGTAAGCTGTTAATCGTTCTGACTTGTTTTGACATGAATTTCATCAGGCGGATGATGAACGTAGTGGAAAATAATCAGATATATTTGTGTTGGAGGAAAAGAAAATAGATTATCATATAGACTTGGGAATCGGCTCTTTAGACTTGTACCAGGCCTATCAACATCCTAGCAACCACATACAAACCACATACACCCAGAACACCAGGCCCTGATATACTCACGGCTCAGTTTTCTTTTTCGTTCTTCGCTTTGGGGTAACGATCTCAGTCTTGTAATAAACATGACAGGACTTGAATGGGGTGTTGAATTGGAGCAACAGTCCAGTCAAGTTTCGTCATGTTTATTACAATAGATTGTTTAAAAGCCAGCAGCTATACAGTACTAAACATGACAAAATATGATCAGTATCTCTTTCAATTAGAATTATAACTACATTTTCTACTATAAAGTGACTCTCCAGTGTGTTCATGTTTTTACTCATGGATGTCCAACCTTGAGGGACTGAACAGAAGAAATGAACCAGGGAAGGTGGAGCCTCAGAGCACACCTACCTATTACGTAACCTAAAACCTAAGCCTATTACGTTACCTAAAACTACCCAGAGCACCATAGCAACTACATAGCAACATGCTAAAACCATCCTCAACACCCTATCAGTATGTTGATGAATAAACCACCTTGTTTGGGAGCGGTATGCTATTGCTTTTATATGTGTCTTGATGATAAAATGAATAAAAATATCCAATAGATTTGCGTTGAAGGGAGAACAGAAACCCTAATATCATAGATAATTGAGGATTGGCCTTTTTTGAGCGGCGGCTGACTTAGTTGTGGCTCTAGTCGGACACCGCCTGGGATTTTTTGGCTGATTTCGGCGTCGGGCCGTCTTGTGAGAGAGAGAACTCTGATTGGCTGTTTAGTTTAGCCAACGAGTCAGTGCACAAGAACAAGAGTAAAAGTGATGAAAGCAAGCAAAGAAGTCATGACGGTAAAGACAGAAGGCGCAAGGCGACAACACAATCAGCTTTCATCAGCGGTAGTTCTTTGGCGTCGGTTTGGTGTGTCCCTACCCTAGAAAATGCATAGCAACATGCTAAAACCACCCAAAAAGTCCTAGAAACCACATACAAAACATGTTAAATAAACTCACGTCGTCCTAGCAACTGCATAGCAACACCCTGGTAACCATCCATAACATTCTACTGACTTGATTTGAAGAAGAGAGAAGAAACCTGAATATCCAAGAGATTTAGGAATCGGCTCTTTAAGTTCCACATATTGTACTTCAAGTGAAATCGAAGAAACTGGCATGACATCATTTTGAACAAATCTATGCCAAACAAAGTTTGTTTTGTGTTTGTTTTGGGAGTTCGCTGGAAAAGTTCGGTCCAGCTGGTAAACACCTTCATAGACTCGGTCGGCATTACTGGGAACGCCCACAAAAACGTCATATCCGCTTATGCCGTGGGGGAAAACAATCCATTAGAATGAATGCACGTAGACCTTGTTAGACGCTTTATCTTTACTCTTCGTAATGATTACGATTTATTTTTGCTTGGTGCAGTGCCGAAAAGTTGCCATGTGACGTTCTGCACCTCTAGTAAGTTAAAAAATCCTGATCTGAAGTTTTATACTGCCAAGTAAACAGACAGAGCCGTTCGTCAATTCCGAAAGCCTGTGCAATACGTCCATTACAATGAAACATTAGCACTACATGATGCTGGTATTATTGTAAAGATTAAAAAAGAGATTTCATTAATTGCAATGGCAAAAGTTTGTTGAACAAAACGCCAATAAAGTCATACTCGGCACTCGAACTGCGTCAGAAATGCAGTCAATTTATCGTTAAAGCAGTTTTCCACGATGAGCGATGATCACATATCCACATAATGCATGAGGTTATTAATGTACAACAAATTCAAAAGTCTTCTTTATTTCATGATGGGAAGGGTTGGGCTCATTGTGCTTCAAGCTTACAAGCTGATAGTCACATTATATGAAAATTTTCTCGTACAAATGCATGCTGCTCCCACAAATATTACCTATTACCTATATTACTATTGATGTCAACTCCAAATGTGCTTTGTAATATGTAGGAATTCATTTGTGCATGGCTGTACTACTAACAAGAAAAACAAATAAATAAACAGATAAAGCTACATGCATGCAAGACAACAGAAAACTGACGGATAAACTTTATCTAATCACGTGTCATTGATGCCAAACAGCTCATCATATAACTGAATGTTAGGCTTTTGACAAATGTTTGTTAAACATGGCACTGCGGTAAATTAACGTTCGGCATTTCATGTTCCTATTCTATCCCAAACATACTTATACATACAAACAAACGACTTTTGCATTGCACATGGCATATTCAGAAAAATATCAATTTCATTCGTTATGATCACTTTAAAACGTTAAATGTATGTAATACATACTTTTAATCCATTAAATTCAGGAACACTGAATTAACGTCTTCATCGAAAGACTGGCATGTCATACCTATATTGGTGCGCGTCAATTATGTAATAGATAGGTGTGCTCGGAGGCTCAGCCTTCTTTGATGTGGAAATCTTCTCCAGTTCATTTCTTCAGTTCAGTCCGTCAAGGTCAGACACGAGTAAAAACATGAACACCCTGGAGAGCTTCTTTATATATGAAGTTGTAATTTGAATCGAAAGCAACACTCTTACTGTTTTTAGGTTTAATGCTGTAAAGCTGCTTGCTTTAAAGCAATCTATTGTATGAAGCGCTATTTAAATAAACGTGATGCAACTTGCCTGGAGTGCTGAATTGCAGAACAGGGGTAAACATCCACATCGCTATAAACAGATACTTTATTAACTACTGTTTTCTCATCACTGTCATTTCTGTTGTGTTTATTTTTGTTATTGAGAGGAAAGCATATGAAAGCACATATTTACATATTCATCTAAACAAAGCTCTCATCAGTGGCTAACAGTATACCGCTGGTCACCTTTTTCAAACTTCTTTTTACCCCTAAATGAAGAACAAAAAAGAACCTTGCCGAGAGTGAGTATATCAGGGCCTTTAGATTTGTGCCAGACCTATAAACACTCTAGCAACAGCATAGAAACATGCTAAAACCACCCAGAAACAACATTATTATACCACCCAGAACTTCTAAGCAACATGTTAAATAAACTCACATTGCCCTAGCAACTGCACAGCAACACCCAGGCAACCATCCAGAACATTCTATCATTGAGTTGATGAACAAACACCACCAGGGCTTGACATTAACACTCGCCAAATGTGGATGGATTTCAGCAGTGGCGCGTAACGCAGTCTCTCCTATTAGCCGTTTTAGCGGGTTGAATTGTACATATAATATAAATTTTTAATAATATACATATAATATACATACATGTTGATGTTACAGGGCTTGAATTTCAGCGTGGGATTGTGCATATTGCACAACATTTTACTCATTCATGCAGATGTTGTGCTCACACCCAATGTGCACATAAATAAAGCCATCTTGAGTTCGTTTTTGCTGCCTTATTGCACAGTCAAGTACACACAAAATGCTGTCAAAATGCCGGTCTTGGTGAGTTTTCACGTAAACACAGTCAGTTATGTTTTAAGTGAGTGTAAACAGAGTCGAGAAAGAAAACGCTTGTGTAACAGAATAATGGATCTGTGCGTCAGGTATTAACGTGACAGCAGCCTAATATACCTGCTGCAAAATTATGAGATAATATTAAAAAATATCTGGCAGTTTTTCTCTATGGTATTGATGTCAAAATTGTGGCTCGTCACTCAGTACACTCATCAATACTAGTAACTTTGGAAAACTACTAGCCACAGTGGCTGGTGAGCAAAAAAGCTAATGTCAAACCATGAACACCACTAATATTTTCCACAGAAATTGTCAAAATAGAGATGACACAATGTTGTTTACAACTTGCAAAATGTTATATTCAACTTACTTTGATCATATTGGTTAAGTCTGTGGGTTTTGAGTGTGATGCATGTGTGTGACTCACTAGGGCAACTGAGGGCCTCCTTAGCGGTGATGCTCTTGTTGCAGGCCGAGCAGAGTGTGGTTCCAGACACGGTGAGAGAGTTGAAGAGGTGGCCATTACTGTAGCGTGCCTCTCGCTCTCTTGCTTCTCTCTCCCGCTCCCTCATGCGTTCCTTCTCCTTATTCTAATTAGAACACAAAAACTTAAAATAAATTAATCATGCGTGGCATCTTAAATATAGTGTATGTTATATCAAAAAATCTACACCAGAGTAAAATTTGATTAGGATAATTGTATTAAACTTTGAGCTGGTCAAAGAACAATCAACACTCACAAAAAAGACAATGATGATACTATTCCGGCTCAGTTTCTATTGTGTAAACAATTCATCTGCCGAACTGGTACAGACAGAATTCACGAAGAGGGAAACAACTCAAAAGAGAACTTGCAACACCATTTCGGAAGAAACACAAGTCGAACAATAGCCATATTGAATGTCTAGAAGATCTGTATTCCTTGGTAAAAGATTTCATCATGAAAACACATACTGCACATTCATGCCCGTAAACTGGTTTTCGTTGAAAAAGCTAATCTTTGCTTATCAGCCTTTAGGGGAAAGACAAATGAACCCTATCAAGTCTCCACTATAAAAAGTCACTTGTGTGGTTTAAGCAAACAATGGCTCTCATTTCTGATACAGTAACTTCATCTTTTTGTTTGTCTATATTTTTTCTTTAGATTTTGGACATAATTTTGTCCTCTCTTTGACCCTCTGGGGGTCTTTTTGACATACATATAATCTGCTAATAGGTTAATTGATGTGGGTTGAGCTAATTAGTGGAGGCAGGTATTGCATGTTAGTGGGAAGTCTTTAACACCCCTCAGGGGCTTTAAAGACTTCGTGAAAATTGTGAAAACTGTGATGTCATGCACACATGTATTATAGGCGTGAAGTTTTTCTTTACAGAGTGACATCGCCAACTACTGGCATGAGTAAAAAGTGTTTTTAATCGTTTTGACGGATTCCATTTTTAGTACATTGTTAAATGTCCTCTAAGTTTGGGCGTTTTGACTGGAGGGGAAAGGAGAGTTTGAGAGCGACTAAGTTGAGTGATGAACAAACAAATAAACAAAGAAAATGAAGTGATGACTGCGACTATTGAGAGGTTGATTTATTTGCAAAAAAAAGAAAAAGGGAAGGAAAAAGGGGTTTATTTGTGTTTGTCCTGACCAATCAATTTAATTTTTATGGCACTTTATACAATACAAACAGTCAAAATCAGTGTACCAGTGTTATTTTAGTATTTATGTACTATTATAGTATTTATTGATATTTTATGTTAACATTTAGCATTTATTTTTATATTTTCAATTAAGTTTTTTTATGTGCTTTTATCATGTGTTTATTGGTTGTTGTTTTTTTTTTATATATAATTTTTTATTTGTCTGTAGTAAAGAAGAAGGAGGTGGGAACCGGCGATTGTTCAATGTAACTTTAATTTAAAATAAACACAAATAACAAAACAAAAGTAAAGCGGCAACCCTCACGGATGACTGTCACACAATCGTAAACAAAACATAGCATAAAGTCCAGGCCTGGTCCTCTCTCGTCCTTCACTGTTGTTTATCCTTCCGGAGAGTTTCTGTGAGACTCGAGGCCGGTGTAATGCGCAGATGACGCTCAGTTCCCACTGCTCTCGGTCCCAACCTACTATCATTTATTTTTATTTCAGTTTTCATAATCTTAGTACTTCATCTTATATTTATTTCTGTTAGCTGTCAAGGCAACATTTCTAATTTTCATTTAAGATTTTTTATTTGACATTTTTAATCTATAGTTTTAGTTAACAAAAACAATATGATGAGCATGAACCAAGAAGATATAATACCTGGAGAAAGCTATCCGAACTGCAAGCTGCCATTTTACACTTTGAGCAGTCACTAGCAAAACATCCCCCATAATATTATGAACTATTTATGATTAATAAGTTCCTGTCTGCTGCCTTTGACGTCACAGCTCATACGCTGGCAGGATATTTGATAGAGTTTAGGACAGTGTATGTTCTTGTGGTGCCATCGGCCAATCAGGAATGCCATGCAATCATTTCCCATTGGCTCCATGGCATTTAAAACTCAAAAAACACACTGCAGCTTTAAATGAATTTAGTTTAAATGAATTAAGTCCAGGCATCCATTTTGTACAATTAACAGTGCAACTCTGTAAGCTCAGTTTTAAGCTTTGATCAGCAGCTGGTGTTGGTTAATATGCTAGTCAGCATTTTACTAGAAGCTCTACTTGGCCATGGCTGATCTGATCATCTTCCTCTTTCATACATATTTTATGACGAGTTAATTGCAAAATTAGGGAAAGCAAAGACAAAATGTCCAGACAAACAATTTTAAAAATTAATTTGAAATGTCAACTGCATTCTTAACATATTTCGGAATAAACATAAGCCGTAAAATGGCCATACTGAATGTATAGAAGGTCTGTATTCCTTGGGAAAATATTGTTTATATTTTATAATTTTTTTAAAAAGTCTCATATTTTTTTCACCTCTGAAAATAGAGATGCTATGGTCCTGTTTTGGGTTCGGTTCTAAAGATCGGCCTCTCTGTTGACATGCAAAGCAGGAAATAATGAGAGCACTTCCTCTTTCTAATCTGCGGGAGGCATGAGTAAAGGTTGCCATAGGAACACGGACATGTGTTGGAAGTAAGCAACAGAAAATGTATTATAAAAAACACTTGTTAGTGTGTAACAGTCCAAAACCTGCAGGATATTGCTTCCGAATTACGAAATATAAATTGACCTAGTTTATCCATAAGCAGAACTTCCAGGATGCCTCTGCATTGTTTGCTACGCATATGTACGATCATCGCTGCAGATTTGGGAAGTCGCAATAGTTCATGCTAAATGAAAATAAATGGAGAACAAAGCATGTGGCCAGGGTGGGGTTTGTGTAGATAAAGTGACACTTTTTTTACAGATAATCTTGAGTATGACTCTAACTACAGAGGCACAAACTAGGAGCAGCCAACATTTCCAAGTCTGTGTTTATAAAAATAATGTCAGGCTAATGAAATGTATCTTGAAATGAAAACAGTTCACTTGAAAGTTGACATTGAATCAAGCTATCTGTAGAAAAGCATGAATGCTATGTGCCTCAAGCACATTGTTGTCTAGGTTCAGCGAGCTTGTCTAAAGTTTGGAGTCATCTCCTGTCAAGGAAATAGGCTGAGATTGGCAGGACTTAACATTGGTGCTCCAGTTTGAAGAGTCCCAGCTCCAGATTTAGTTCAGCCTGCTGTGGCCTGATGGCCTGGATATAGCTGGCCTATGGGGAACTATGAGTGATTAGTTGACATTGACATTCTTTGCAAACACTTTCATACGAAAGTAATTTACACTACAGCACAAAGGACAGTAGCAGTCGACGGATACAGATTCTTTCAATAGCCAATGCCGATATAATTGCCATATTGGTATTTTTACAATTTCATGAATTGTTGTTTCATGAAAATAGCAGATTCCATGTGACAACATCCCCACTACTTTGTTGTTGGAGGATTTTGAAAATAACCCCGGGGATTGCTCCAGTTAATGGGCCGAGTAGCATTGTCAATGGCCAAAAATTAATCAGACGATTATATCAATTTATCTCTGCAGAACAGGGTAAATACTAGGACACCCAAACTAGGCCTTGGCAATTTAGAAGCTGCTCTCGGTTACAGCGGATGTCTAACCTTTGACATTCCTATTTAACAGAAGAAGAGGTGGTGAGGTGCATGTGTGTGAGCAAAAACGCATCTCACTATTTAAAAAATCTTGCCATCGGACCTGAACCTGGAACTGATGCTTTCACTGAGTGCTATTTCTATGGCAACCTCTCTTTTGGCTCTCTTTCTCTTGAATGTTTCTCTGTGCGCGCACACACACAGTCTGTTGTTCAACATTCCCACTCAGAAACACCTACACAACTCAAACTCATACTGAAGCTAATAATTGGACAAAAAAGGTGCATATTCAGTGCCAAAAACATATAACCTCTTACTCAAGATGTCTTTACACACTAAAGTTAAAGCAGTCTCCGTGTTGGCTCCAAATTCTGTATAAATATGAAACGCCACATTAAAAGCTGTTGTAAAGTATGCAGCTCTGATCCACCTTAAAGGTAGCCTGACAAGCCAGACCCACATCAAGATGTTGGGTCTGGAAACTCACCATTGACAGGGCTCAATCCGAGGGGCGGGATAAACGGTTGTCTTTCAAATTCCCTCTGCACACAATTGGATAGCGCAATGAGCGCCACAACCAACCAGAGCAAAGAAGAAGGTGAAGCCGAGCTAACGTTAGTTGATAGACTTTCGCCGTATCCGGTAGGCAAAACTTCAAACACATCTTCTTTTCTTAAGAATGACTTCAGTGCCGTTCTTTGTTCTTTTCTCAAAGAAAAGCTTAACTCCAAGTCTTTCAGAGTCGCGGCCAAAGCCGATTCAAAAGACAGCTGTTCGTCAGCTTCTTTGTTTACGAGTAGCACGCAGAACCGTGTCAACTCTGCCGTCATTATGTCAAGCCCGCCCACCGACTCTACACACACTGTGATTGGCCTGACCAGAGTTTGTTTTTTCCAGCTTTCAGGTCTACCGAGAGTCGCTAGACTACACTCGCGGCAAAATAAATTTTCTGCCGCTAGGGTGCGTCTAGATTTCTAGGCTACCTTAAAGGATTAGTTCACCCAAAAATGAAAATTCAATCTAATTACTCACCCTCAGGTCATTCCAAACCCGTAAGACCTTCATTCATCTTCGGAACACAAATTAAGATATTTCTGATTAAATCTGAGAGCTTTCTGACCCCTCCATAGAAAGCTATATTATTAACACTTTCAAGGTCCAGAAAGGTAGTAAAGACATCGTTAAAATCGTCCATGTGACTCCAGTGGTTCAACCTTATTTTTATTAAGTGACGAGAATACTTTTTGTGTTCAAGACTTTATTCACGTCTGTGTCAGACTCTTACGCTGTTGACGCAATGTAAACAGTGCAGCGCTTCCAGAATGCCGGCTTACCACTGGCCGACGCTGTTCACGTAAGCATCATTACGCATGCGCACAAGTCGATCTGCCGTAGAACTAGGAAGCGCTTTTTACTTTTTACACTACGTCAACAGCGTAAGACGCTAAAAGAAGTTGTTGAATAAAGTCATTATTTTTTTTTGTATATTGCACACAAAAAGTATTCTCGTCGCTTCATAAAATGAAGATTGAACCATTGTCATGGATGATTTTATCGATGTCTTTACTATATTTCTGGGCCTTGAAAGTGTTCATTAAATTGCTGTATATGAAGGGGTGAATCAGAGAGCTCTCAGATTTCATCAAAAGTATCTTCATTTGTGTTCTGAAGATGAACAAAGGTCTTACGGGTTTGGAAGGACATGAGGGTGAGTAATTGATGACAGAATTTTCATTTTTGGGTGAACTAACCCTTTAACCCATAGTATCAAAGACAATCGTGACACTGCTTTGCTTCAGTGTAAATGAAACGCAGCACCAGAACAGCCTTAAACTTTATAATTACTCGTTTTCGATTTCATTTGCATGTTTCTATATCCATAATCTCATAATGAAGACATTAATTTCATACCATTCATTTAAACAACTATAATATGTAAATGTACCTGGCATACGCAGCTTCAGATGCAGCTTGTGCTGCTTTTGCATCATACAAAAGATGACATCACATTGAATAATGCTTTTCAGGACTGTAAGTTTGTGGCTTTTATGCACTATCAAACAACAGCAACAGTAACATTTTAGTCTGTCTGGCCCTTTAACCCTCATTCTATAATGACGAGGAAGAGGATAGCAGCAATTTAAGTGCAAATGACTGTATTTCCTTGTTTATATATACACAACCTCTAGATTAATAGCTGATGTATTTTTATTGTCCCAAAACACACTAGATGTTTTGCTTTGGAACACAATGTAGGCTATTATGAAAATAAAAAATAAAGTTAGATTGAAACGAACCGAACTCACTTTTCAAAACCTAATATTTACATAGTCAACAACCAATATTATAGCCATGACGAACAAATATTAAAGTGTACAATTCAAACACACTGTCTAATTTATTTTAATTCTCGCGATAAACTGGTTCAACACGCGTCGTTGCACTTACCCGCTGACTGATCTCTCTCATCCTTTCCTGGCGAAGTTTCGACAGATCCGCTACGCGAGACATTGCGATATTTTAAACGTCTTTAGTACAACGAAAAACGAATCCTCTTACGGTAAAATCACATGTATATCCCATTAATTAAGATAAAAGTTCCTTTTTGGTCCCGTGTATGTGTAATAGCAGCGTTTTAATAGGCAGGAGACATTCACAGAGCAGCGCAGTGCTTTAACTTTGAGAGATACGCTGTTCCTCTCTCTCTCTCTCTCTCTCTCTCTCTCTCTCTCTCTCTCTCTCTCTCTCTCTCTCTCTCTCTCTCTCTCTCTCCTCCCCTTCGGTGAGACTGTTGCCTCGTTCAGGAAGCGCAAAATGACTATTCATGATTATATTCCAGACCGCCCCTGCCCTTATTAAAACACTCTCACTGTAATTCTAGACTGCTTAGATGAACATACCATATATAATAATAATTGTATATGGTTCATTTAAAACTGGTGGTATTTGTGTCTCTCATATGCATGTGTAAAAAGTATTACTTTTTATTTTATTCAAGAAGAAAACATATCCCTCTGATCTCTTTAAATCTGTTTTGTTCTATTCATCCATAAAAAGACAGTAAAGTCAATCCCCTTGAGCACAAACTTTGTCAAATTAAACTGTAAAACTAACATCCATGTAGCTTGAGAATGCAATGTATTAATACTTAAACATTAATTTGATATCATATGTAAAATTGCAACAAAAAAGAAAACTATTGACTATTGTAGTTTAAGTTCAAAAGATGCCACCGTCTGTCATGATGTAATGATTAGTAAAACAACAGCAATGAAGACTCTCAAACCCTGTGGCTGAACTCTTTCAAACAATGACGTTATCTTTAGCACCTATTCAGCATTTCTCAGAGAGATCTAGAAGGAACTAAGACCGATTTGGAAATTGTGGTCTGCACACACACACCCAGGCAAAAAGCACCCATGAGTAAAATCAGACCAGTGGAAATGAAAATGAAACAAATTACAGTAAATGTATTATGCAAATGAACATTTAATAATGAAGACATTTAGTTACAACCTACAATTTCACCTTAGATTGGCAACCATGCATCCATTTCTAAATGCTGCAGTATTTCAGTGGCTCTGCACGCACCTCTGCTGCGTTTACCTCTGTGTACCAGAAAGGCAGAAAATGGTGGACGTTTTCTTTTTGGAAAGGAGCCGAGGGGAGAGGAGGGGGGATTCTTTTCCCGCCTTGGCCACATCTGTCACCATGCCAACAGTGTACTTATACTTTGGCTGGGTTATGAGGGGAGCCTGGAAAGTTTACAGTGGGCGGCAAGGTTTTGGGTTTATATGGGCACATTCACACAAGCGTGCAAAAGACTGGTTGCTCCTGTGTTTTCTTTTTTCTTCTTTAAATATGTTGCATGGTTTAAAGCTAGTCAAATCTCTCAGCAGATTAAAGCAAGATTAAAGCAGGACAAATCTTTCAACAGCTGTACTGTCCCGTCAAGTCCTTTTGGATTCGCCAAACAATACTGACTGTAGCTCAGATTAACATAATCTAGTCTACATAATCTGGTTGTGGAACAGATAAAAGACCAGAGTTATATGAGCAGAGATTGGGAGTTAGAGAATAAAATTAAAAGCTCAGATTAAAAAAACTCTGAAAAATAGCTAAGCAGCAGAACCGTATTGTGAGTGTGTTTATATTGGGGTTACCTTATTTTTGATCAAATAAATGCAGTCTTGGTGAGCATAAGAGACTTAATTATACCAAATTTTGTCCCCAAATGTGTACACCAAACAGTATGACTGGTGTGACTGGTGGTTATGTAGTAAAATAGTCAGTTACATCATCGTTTGGCTCTCAGAAACCCATCCGTCCATCGATCACCATCACTATTTCAGTTAAAAATTGACGGCTCTTTCTGTGAAATCCACCAGCTCTTCAACTTTAAATAGTTAAGCATCATTCTCTCTCTCTCTCTCTCTCTCTCTCTCTCTCTCTCTCTCTCTCTGGTTCACTGTGTCTCCAAGGAAGGACAGATTGCACTGTGGGCGGACTTCCACACAAGTGTTTCAACACTTGTTCTCCCTCTTACTCACGATTTCTTTAATTTCATGCGCACAATCTTTCTTCCTTGTGTTGGTAACAACAAATCCGTGGCATGGGACCAGCTATATTGTTTATTAGCAGTCAGATTTCAGCCCCTGCAGCACTCCTGACCGAATCAATAATGATGAATACTCTGTTTTCACTGAGGTCTGCCTGTGTACTCGGATACTGCTGAGGTTATTGGAGCGATCTGCTGCAAGCTATGCTAATAAGCGAGATGCCACTTCATAATCAGTGCCAGTTCAACAAGTACACTGACTGCAGATCTAATAGGCTGATCTTGTTATTCACTTTATCTTAGAATTAAAAATAAATATAACAAAATAATAATAATTATTATTATATAAATAACTAGCCTTTTTTTGCTTTTCCACTTTTTGCTTTTTAGACTAAAATTACTTTAAAACAAAGATTTGGAATAAATCATTTATTCAATAGAAAAGCAAAAAAAGCAAAAGTGAATCTTTGTGGCAAGCAGGGCGCACCCGAGAGCCATGAGAACGGAGCGAGGCCAGTGGCGAGATTGCTAATGAGCGTCACACCGGCCTCGAGTCTCACGGAAGAGCTCCGGAAGGATAAAAGAAGGAGTGACGACAATGAAGGACGAGAGAGGACCAGGCCTGGGGCCTAATTTATAAGCATTACATATGCAAAAAAAACGAGTCTGACGGCAGAACGTCTGGACTCTATCACAGCTTTCATTGGCCAAGGACTGCCCAAGAGGACATTTGACTGACATGTAATGCAAGCAATCAACCAGTTTTTACATTTTTTCAGACCAGCGTGCATCTATAAATTATTAATTCAAGAACGATGTGCAAATTTACTGCAACAATGGAGCCGCGAACTTCACATACTATTGAGAATCCAACGTTTAGTTGATCCTGGTGAGCGGTCAATTTCACGGTTGTAAACACGACGGCGTTCTTCTTCCACAAGGAGCTTTGGTGTCACGGCATTTGTTTCCAGACGGACCATTAAGGAACGTGACACACGTCTCGTGGACATCCTGTAGAATTCAACCAATCAGATGACGACTTCGAAACTCCTGAAGTGTTTCCAGAAAAGTCCATATGCATTAGACGTTCAGTCAACGGTCTATGGCTATTGGTGCATTCAAGTCCTCCTGGATCGTGTTTACGACATCATGTGCACGTTCAAGTCTCTTTGGTCGGAGCCAGATGGCGGTGTACCTTCTTTTAATGAATTTCATAAAATACAGCAAGGTTTGTTCATTCTGCTTATAGAAAATGAAGAACAAAGAATGCGCATCAGGTGAGTTTTAATTTTTTATATTTTTAATTAATCTATGAAGCCACTGTAAACTGTATCGTTATATATTAGGTTACATATTAGGGTTATTGTAATTATAACAAGCACATGATAAATGCCAGTTTCTAGGACAAGTTAAACATAGAATTTCAACAAAAATGTACCGACAACTACAGACGTTGCATCCATTGATTCTGCCATGTTTCTTACTGACACGCCCCCAACTCGTACAGATCGAGGCTTAAAGAAAATCCCGAACTTCCCACTGGTATTTACGACTACCACGGTGTTCATGTGCGTTCAACTCGCAAATACGATCTTTACGACATGACTTGAACGCACCATGAGACTAACACAAAACAGGCCCTGGAAGAAGCCCACCTCCTACACATTAGTTGTGATTTATAAAAACAAACCCGACGGGAAAATTTGTGCACCTATACGCAAACTCTGACCCATGCGTACAAACATTTTGGAGACAGAGCAGTTTGGTGACACCGATGGTGAGCTGAGGGACTGACACAGATGAAGGAAAACCACTTTAAATTCTCATTATGAGTCCTAATCATAAATACAGTGCATGTTTATAATAACATTTTAAATAAACAAAATAATGTTTTAAACTTTGTTTTACATCTGATATACACATTGGGCCCTATCTTGCACCCAGCGCAATTGACTTTGTACACCGACGCATGTGTCATTCCTATTTTGCACCCGCGCAAAGCGCGCTTTTCCCTCCACAGAAGCACGTCGCTAAACTAGTGAATGAACTTGCGCTCCCTGGGCGGTTCAGCGCAAAAAAGGAGGCGTGTTCCGGCGCAAACAATCCCTGGTGCTATTTTGCTGTTCCATTAAACAATTGCGCCACTGACCAGAAAAAACCTAGTCTAAAGTCAGTGGCGCGTTGCGCGTTGTTCATTATGCTATTTTAAGGGCGCATGCTTGACCATAGCGTGCACAACGCGCATACACTTTGCTCATGTAATCTACACAGATGCAACAGTTATTTTTGCAAATCATAAATTGTTACACTAAAAAAATATTAACACATGAGATGACGGAAATCATTGTGGTGTGCCACGAAGATGTGAAAAAATAGGCATAAATCTAGCTTACAAATTATTCAGGCTAATTATTTATTTAACCGAAGCTATTTTGGGTGGGTTTCTCCCATCCCCATACAACACAACTTCTAGCTCTGTCTTTCACTGCTCTTACAAGAACATCAGTCTCCTCGGCTGTGAACCGCTCCTGGCGTGCACCTGGTAAATACGCCATAATAATAGCAATCCATAATGGAACTTGCGCACCTGCTTTTAAAGGGAATGTTGGATGACGCTCTGATTGGTTTATTCACGTTACGCCCAAACCACACCTATGAATAATGAAGCTACTTCAGACCAACCCATTTTAGATTTGCGCCGGGCGCAAGAGCCATTTATCCCGCCGGGAAAATAGCAACAGCGCCGAGACCCGCCCACAAAGTTACTTGCGCTTTGCGCTTTGACACTTGCGTTTCAGATCGTTAAAATAGGGCCCATTGAGTCATTCTCATTAAATGGAGTTAAAGGGATAGTTCACCCAAAAGTGAAAATTCTGTCATCATTTACTCACCCTCAAATTGTTCCAAACCTGTTTGAGTTTCTTTGTTCTGCTGAACACAAAAGAAGATATTTTGAAGAATGTTTGTAACCAAGCAGATTGAGCAACCATTCACTACCATAGTAGGGAAAAAAATACTATGGTAGTCAATGGTTGCTCTCTTTGCTTGGTTACAAACATTTTTCAAAATATCTTCTTTTGTGTTCAGCAGAAAAAAGAAACTCATACAGGTTTGGAACAACTTGTGGCTAAGAAAATGATGACAGAATTTTCATTTTTGGTTCAACTATCCCTTTAAGCGCTTAAATTACATGAAATCATTATCCAGAAGTTACAAAAAAAATTATATTCTAATAAATATAAATATTTTTAGTGGATGCAATTATTTTGAACACTTTTCCTGTGGCATGCTGTGTTTTAATGTTTTAACATGGCAGCGAAGTCCATAAAAGTGCATCTAACCATCCTATAACTGCTCTACACGGCTCCGGGGGGTTAATAAAGGCCCTCTGAAGTGTTTGTGTAAGAACAATATCCATATTTAAAACTTTATAAAGTAAAATATCTGGCTTCCGCCAGATTGGAAAAAAGCGTAACTGGTGTGCAATGTTGTCAGACGTAACTTAAGCATTTTGAACTGCGAGAGGCACTGCACTTTTTCCGTAAGTTGAATACAGAAGGCGGAAGCTAGATATTTTAATTTGTAAAGTTTTAAATATGGATATTTTTCTTACACAAACGCATCGCTTCAGACGGGCCACATACACACGGTAAAGTTTTAGGAGTGACAATCAAATTTAAATACTGGAGTGAATCAAATTATTGATCCATTACAGAACATGAATCACTCCCAACAACTGACACCAAGGTAACCATCCCAATGTTCTGGCATCTCGCATGTTTGGTATCTACTGTTTTTGACCTAAATAGCCTAATATTACAGAAACCAAAGATTTGTTATGTTCTGCAATTTTAACTGTGGCTGAAGAGATCTAGAGGTCTCAAACTATCGCAAACTCAAAAGTCACTGAAGTCTACAATCAAAAGTCAGAAATTTCAATATGCACTGATTTCTTATCAAATTCTTTCAAATCCAAATTATGTCAGCTATGCTATAGACATTCCTTTTATAGTGCATGCCAATAATTAATTCATTTGATCCCATTTTGGAAGAAAAATATATCAAATTGATATCTCTAAGTGTCCTGATCTACAAGGAAAAAAGTTACTTTGTCATTTTATAGATTGATCTAACCTTTTATGCTGTCTAAGAAATAGAGCTAATTTATGAGTTATGTGCACTTTGTCTCACAATTTGCATTAAACTGAAGCTGGTAGTTACAGTGATAGTGGGTGTTAGCTGTGGCCATGACTCTACACTGAAATAGATGGATAGAGAGAGAGAGAATGAAAGAGAGAGAGAGGGAGCGTTGCTGTGGGTTACCACTCTATAGAGCAGGCACTCTTCAGAGCAGCTTTCTGCGGCAGACGAGAAAATGTGTTTCTCTCTCACTCTCTCTCTCTCTCTCTCTCTCTCTCTCTCTGTGTGTGTGTGTGTGTGTGTGTGTGTGTATGACAGTAGGAGTTATAGTGAGGATGGTGTGTGTGTGTGTGTGTGTTTCTGCAGAGATAATGACCAGGTTCTGGAGACTGAAGCCCACGAGGCCTGTCATTCAGCACAAACCGTGTCACACAACACAACGTGATGCCTTAAGGTGAATGTGTGTGTGCACATTTGTATTCATGAGTGTATTTCTAATTTTGGCTAAGTGAGATGCAGCATCAATCATAGAGGTTATGGAGAAGTTAAACAAACAAACAAAAAAGTTTGTCTCACAAACATACACACAGGGCTGGGGGATATATTGAATAATCATGATATATTCGTGATTTTATACACAACGGTATATAATAATATCAATGTTTAAAGGTGCTAAAATATTTTTAGATTTAAACAGTAAAGTTTCCTTGTTTAGTTAGTGAATAAATGTAAAATACGTAAAATAGATTAGCGCTTTGAATTTATTGCAACAAGGGCAATGGTTTTGTTTAAATGGGAAAAAAAACGAACAAAAAAAATATATATTTTTTTTTATGTTTTTGAAAGAAGTCTATGCTCACCGAGGCTGCAGTTATTTGATCAAAAATACATTAAAAACAGCAATATTGATACAATTATAGCCTAAATATTACTACAATTTAAAATAACCACTTTATACTTTAATATATTTTGAAATGTAATTTATTCCTGTGATGGTAAAAATGAATTCTTCAGTTTTACACGATCCCTCAGAAATCATTCCAATATGTTGATTTATTGCTCAAGAAACATTTCTTATTATCAATATTGAAAACAGTTGTGCTACTTAATTTTTTTCTCTCTAGATGCTAAATAGAAAGTTCAAAAGAACAGCATTCATTTGAAATACAAATCTTGTATTTCATTATAATTATGCAAATATTTATATATAATACACACAGACGCACACAATTATTAATTAATAATAACTTTAGATAACTTTATTTAATATTGCTCACACCTCATTCATTTTTCCATTTCAAAATAACCCAGATCCCAGTCTGTCAGTGGAGGTGTGGGAGGAGCTCTCGCTAACACATGTCTCACAGATGTTTGCCCTTGTGGTGGGATTGCCAAATCAGTGCAAATGCTTTATAACCTTAAAAAGGCCCTGTGCTCCACCCTGCAGGCCCCTCAATGACTATATGAGCCTTCCAAAAACTTGGAGTAAACAGCGTAGCAAATGGTCGATAGTGAGAGGAGACACAGTTGCTGGAAAATGACTGCCAGTAAAAAAATCTGACAGTAATACTCCAAGCACACATGTCCGTCTGCACTCTCTGAGTATTTCCCATTTTATGAAACATATTTTATGACACTTTGGTAAGAAAGGAACTCTGTAATGTGTAATGCTCAATGTCTTCTATCAATCTTCTAAGACTTCAATGTAAAGTGGAGTAGAAAAGAGAAAGTATACTAGCAGGGTGGTGGGGAAGAAAGAGCAACTGAAAGATACAAAGAAAACAGAGGGGACGTCTGAGAGTTAAAGATAATGGGAGAAGGAAACAGGCCAGACGATGAGATGACTCTGCCAGACTGTTTACTTTGCAGCTAATAATCATTGTACACACATGCCGTGCACACGCGCACACACAAACCCCTGTATGGTGGTGGTACTATCTGAAGTACTTTACTATATACCATGGTGTTGTATGATTACTGAATGCCTTTATATTCGCTGCACAGGTTTCACTGCAAATAATAACTTGAAAAAAAAGTTTTACAGAGCCATACAGTCCTTGCAAGGTGGTATAAAATGATGGAAAGCATTTTGAAAGTTTTTGTCCACAAAACCATAGTAACACCATGGTACTTTTTGTAAAGGTTACTTATTCTTCCCACGCAATCCACTTGATGTAATTAAATAGTCTTTGAAGCCTATGTCTAAATTGTTCCCACTCATTGGTAAATAATTAATTCCCAAAGGCTGATAGAGTTAAAAACAAACAGTCATGCTGCATTAAGATTGTGCCTGTGGTCTGTCCTCTCACAAGCTCCTTCCTTGTGTGCGTATGGGGTCAGATCAGGCTCCAAACAGCTGACTGGACCCGTGTGTAATTGTTTGTGTGTGGGTAAGCGTGTGTAAGCGTCTGGAACTTAGAGAGAGAAGCTGAAAGCGCTTTCAAGGAAGTTTAGTCACATGAACATAGTCTGTGCTTCCCAGCTGATCATATGGTTGTGTTATAATCAAATGGTGAAAAAGCATTAGCATAATGCAGAAGAACATTTAAAAAAGCCTCAGACAGAATTATGTTCACTAACGCTCAAATAAAAATTATTTACAGAAAATGGTCCAGTACTATAAATCTGGCAATGCAGTTTAAAAAGTCGAGGAAAACTATTTAAAACCAGGACGAGACTATTTAAGTGAAGAGTCTAGCTTGTTTTAAAAAAGAAAGTGCCTGCCTCATAAAACTCCTCCCTTCTTTTGCTGGACTGTTTGTGTTGGAGCCTGTGGGCCTGGCACGAAAATCATATTTCCTAAAGTAGACGGGTAATCAGGATGCCAATTTCTGCCAACGCTCTCTTAAGATCTACGCAGAAAGCGTGTGTGATTTTTTTTGTGGCATGATGTCATGGAAAGACCCGCAATTCAAACAGACCTTTAGATGTAACCTTTAGATACATAAGAGTATGTGTTTAAATGATAACTGGGTGATTGTAACGAATTATATTGAACTGGCACATGGGAAGGTTTATATGAAAACCAGTTTCTGCTTCAGAGTAAAAATAAATAATAAATAACTAAAAGGGTCCTCTTCCCCAATTGTGACCTCACTTCTTGTATTTACCAATACAAATAATATTATTATTAATAATAATAATAATAATAATAATAATAGAAGAAGAAAAATAATAAGAATTTTAGGTTTACAATGGGATATAGTTTAAATCTTTACGTTAATTAATTTATATATACACAACCATTCAAAAGTTTTGTGTCAGGATTTTTTTTTTTTTAAGAAATTGAAACTTATATATAAAGTGGTGGCCAAAATTATTAGAACACTTGGCATCTGGGAGTCGTCTTATGGGGCCTGGATTTATTTTCCAAGAGGACAATGACCCAAAACATTCTTCTAACTATTGCCGGAACTACCTGGAATCTGCTGGGACATTTAAAATTATGAACTGGCCCCCTCAAAATCCGGACCTCAACCCCATCGGGCACATTTGGGCGAGTTGGAAAATAAACTGGACAGATCTATTGTGCTTCAATTGCAGAAGGCATGGGATAACATTAGTGTTGAAGTTCTCAGAGAAAATATATAGACACTATGCCAGAGAGATGTGCTGCTGTAATTGCTGCATAAGGTGGACGTGCCAAATATTAAAGTTAAAAGTGGATAAAACAGTACGACTCACTTCATCTGATATTTGATGGTCAGAGCAACCATCTGCAATGTTTCATGAACATTATGAAATAAAATCATGTTTTGGAGGCTAAAAAATTTCAAAATTTTCAGATCTGTCAGGCGTTCTAATAATTTTGGCCACCACTGTATATATATTATACAATGCAATATCACAATATACATTTTTTTGATTAATTAAATGCAAACTTAGTTAATGTTTTTGAAAGAAGTCTGTCATGCAAAATCATATATCTCATGGTAAACTGTCTCACTGTAAAGATTCATCTAATTACCTTTATTCTATAGATACTGACTTCTGAAAGAGTCACGTTCTTGGACTGTCAAATCTATAGAAGTCTAACACTAATGTGAGCAAACGAGGATTGGGTTTCACGATCACTGCGATACTGACTCAAAACAATGTCATCTTCAGACCTGTCATCACTCGACCATAAAATCCTGTTTTCTCATGTGTCACAGTAGTAAACTGGGTCAAAGATAATATTTTGACCGCTGTCCATGCTTAAAACTACAAAAGCTGCTTTTCCATTCAGTCATATGGGTTTCCCAATGTTTCCTTTAACAGCCAATAGATAGCTTGAACTGTCCATGCTTAAAACTACAAAAGCTGCTTTTCCATTCAGTCATATGGGTTTCCCAATTTTTCCTTTAACAGCCAATAGATAGCTTGAATTAACTGCAACTTAAAGGGATAATTCACCCAAAATGAAAAAGACAATTTACTCACCCTCATGTCATTCCAAACCCGACTTTCTTTCTTCTGTAGAACATAAAAGAAGATATTTTGAGAAACGTCTGTGTTTTTGTCCATACAATGAAAGTCAATGGTAACCAAAACCTTTACCAAAATTCTTCAAAATATATTTTGTGTTCCACAGAAGAAAGGCTGTATCTCAAACACATAAAAGCAAGAAAATTGCATGTCATCTCATTAAATCGCTGGGACTTTTTTAACATTTCTGAATTTAATAAAATAAATGATTATGGATTCAATAAGCCAAAACATCTGTGGCGGTTTTTGATGAGTTTTGGATCTGGCTGCTAAGTTAGCAACAGTGAGTCAGCATTTGCCAGGTTGTTATGATTCATAGCAAGCTTGAGTCTGATTCTAAGTATAAACCGAGCTGTGGAATTTGAGCTGGGAGCTTAATGAAAGTTGGAACCATTTATCATCAGATCAAGAACTAATAATAAAGGCAGAAACTGACATGTTAGAGAAAACAAGTGGAGGAGGGACACCCAGGGTTTGATGTCAATTATCAAGCTCTCTTCAAGCACGACTGTCTAACTTTGCCCTCTGTTGGACTGAAATAACACTATCATCCGGTTCCACTACACTGAAATCGCTAGTTTTAGTGAAGAAGGCGGCAAATGCTTCATGTGACTGGTAACACTTCACTTCTGATGAAAGATTAACACATCCATCAAGCAGAAATGATAATTAATGCAAACATTCTTTTGCCTTCTAACACACTGGGAAAGAAAGCTGGACTCTTACCTTGTGGTTAGCGGTCATCTTGCGTAGGAAGCTCAGCGTTCGTTCCAAGCGATTTCCTGATGTGTGATGCTCTTTGTTTTCGTCCCCCTCAGCCTTTATTTGTCCTACATCCAAGCCCAGAGCAGCATACTCACTTTCTATGCTGTACCAGAAAAAAAGTGAAATAGTTGCATTAAAAGTATGGATATTTAAAATATGTAAGGACATGCCTGATTAAAACACACACCTGTAAGATGAATCTCCAATCTGGTGGTACGAAACACTCTCTAGATCGCCAAACAAGACAAGAAAAAAAATTCTCATTGATTTAAGGAAATAACTTGAATTCAAACAAATTAAGTCATCTTAATGTTAGTTTCCGTTATAGAGCAAAGCAGAAATGTCACCAAAAAAAAAGAAAGAGTCAAAAACACTTCACCTGTGGTGAAAGTAAAGTTTTTAATGTTGTTTATTTGTCTATGTGGTGTTTTTAATATGCTTTAAGACAAACCATGTGCAAATTCATAAGTCAACACCGTTGCTGAGTATTTTTTCTTTAAAACTGCAGTGATCTAAGACTCAAAAACGCAGTTTGAAATTGCTGGTGTTTCTGACGTCACAAAATACCTTACAATTACAAATTATTATCCAATTATCCAATCACATCAACACGTGGGCGGGCTTTAGCATATCATTAACTATGACCGCTCTGAAGCAGGGGAGTCTCAAGAGAAGCCAGTTATCCCGGTATATTTTTTCTGTTGATATGATCAGGTTGATTTAGCAATATAGCGGGTGTATCATGTATATTTCGATGTTATGATAAACTATATGCCTTTCTCTACTGATGTTCTGAGTTGTTCAAAGGGTTTCTAAGGATACTGATTTTTAGAAGGTAGACTGAGGCCCCGTACCCACGGAGACGCGTTTAGTTGTATATCATTTTTTATTGTATCACTGTTTCGTCCAGATGGATCCGACGTTTTGGGAGCCTGAAACCCCTATTTTTTAAACTGGTCCCAGACTGGATAAATCTGAAAACGTTTTTGTGTGTACAGCCAATCTGTATTTTGTGAAACGATGATGTCATCACCCCACATCTCGCGCATGCTCCAAGTCTTCTCCTCCGTTTTTAGTGTATCTCTGTGGCAGAATTACCAAGGGGGTAATCCAGCCCCTGGAAAGCGTACCTTCCATAGGGGCAGCCATTGCTTACAAAGCCATCACCTGCTGTTAGCATCCCATTGACTCCCATTCATTTTGTCCTCACTTTGACAGCGAATATCTTTACATCTGAGGTGTTTAAAGACTCCATTTGTACATTGTTTATTTCTAAATAAACACAACAATGTATAAATTTGGGGGCAGTCGTGGCCTAATGGTTAGAGAGTCGGACTTGTAACCGGAAGGTTGCGGGTTCGAGTCTCACGTCCGGCAGGAATTGTCGGTGGGGGGAGTGAATAACCAGCACCCTCCTCCACCCTCTATACCATGACTGAGGTGAGACCCTTGAGCAAGGCACCGAACCCCCAACTGCTCCCCGGGCGCCGCAACAATATGGCTGCCCACTGCTCCGGGTGTGTGTTCACGGTGTGTGTGTGCACTTGGATGGGTTAAATGCAGAGCACAAATTCCAAGTATGGGTCACCATACTTGGCCACATGTCACTTCACTTCACTTCACTTAAAAGGCTCCATTACCTTGTATCTTACACTATCGCTCCATAGAAGCCGTTTTTGTAAAAAATATGCTAACGATTGCGTCATAACCACGCGACTCCATCGCGCTGTACCGTATAGACCGTATAGACCCGAAGAGAAGCTCGCAGGCAATCTTTTACTGTCTATGAGGCAATCGGGGGGACGTGGAGGCATAAAGTCCGATAAAGTTAAGGGAGAGGCATGTCGAGAAGACCATAGAGAGCCAAAAGCAACGGGACAAAATATTTCAAAAACGTGATTCAGATTTCACTTGCACAACTACTACAAGACTTACAACTGTCAGACAGGCTGCTCATGTCACATCTACGTCGTCAAGCTCAGCCATCAGGATGTGAGTGCTTCTACATGACTTCAATTTTTCTCCGTTAAGTCTATGGGTTCGCTGTGTCCATTTCTTTTACTGTCTATGAGAATTACAGCCCTACATACTGGTCTGCATGTAAATTACATCATTTTGAGTCGGTTTCAGTGGTTTCGTGTTCACGCAGATATTTCTTGAGACGAGGGGGAAAAAAGGATTAGACAGGGAAAACTCTAGCTTTGTGTGGATGTGGCCTGAGGCGAATGGGAATATGGTTTGTGTAACACTGGCAACACATTATTAGCCTTTTGATAACGTAGTCAAGCAAAAGGCTAATCATATTATTTACCGGTATGTGTCCGACGTTGTAAAGAGAGATACCATTGTGCAACGTTTACTACAGTTTAAAGTTGAGCGAGTGGGGTCTCTGAGCTGGTGTGATTGAGTGGAGGCGGGGCTAAAATGCATATTCATGAATCGGTGTATACTAAATGAAGCAATGGTGTAGAGTTACATTCAAGCTATTTTAAGGCATGAAGATTTAAAAAAAAACATTTAAATGTAATTTTGGTGATCAAAGATGACTTTTAAAGGATACAATTATTGACTACGGGGGAATAAACAGGGAAAATTACACTACCACTCAAAAGTTTGAGGCTGGTAAGAAGAATTTGAATGTTTTTGAAAGAAGTCTCTTATGCTCACCAAGGCTGCATTTATTTGATCAAAAATACAGTAAAATAGTTTTTAAAAAAAAACTATTTTCCACTTACTGACCCTAAATTTTATAAAAAATGGAAACAAAAATGTCAGAAAAGAACCACATAGCAAAAGGAATTAATCATTTAATTTAAAATGAATTTTTATGAATAAGCTTTGAAATCCCAAACACAATTAACTGACCATGGCAGTAGGAGCGTGGACGAGGGGCGGAGCTCTTAGGCCTCTGTTGCATCATACACAGGCTGGGGGCGGAGGCACTGCAGCCATGCATCTGATTGGACTGCTCCTAAAACAGAGATTTAGAAAGAATAAAAAAAACTAACAAAAAAACACACAAAACAGAAACATACTGATAGAAAACAAATTTGCCTAAATAAAATTAAATAATTTCATATACACAAGCGTTCAAAGGTTTGAGGTTGGTAATTTTGTAGATTTTGTAGATTTTTCAGACCATATTTAACTGAAATGGCTTATACAGCATTAATTTCATCATTATATTAGGTATAATAGTACAGTCATCTGTAAATATGTTTTTATGTTCTCTTTTTTTCCTTTGGTTTTCTCAAAGTGATAAGATAACATGTTGAGAAGAACAAAAAATGCTTTAAAAATGAATGTTTTGTGTAATGAAAATGACGCCTTGAATTCATTCAGACGTGTACGACAATCGCTAAATGATCAGTAAACTTTTACCAACACTCTGCTTATATTATTTTATTTTTTTTAATTTTTAATTTTATATTTTAGAAAACTGAATAGAGTATGGAAAAAAATGTCCAGACTATTGCTCCTGTTTTCTTTTTTCCATACTTATCCAGACATGGAAGTGACTCAAACCTAATTTCATACTTTTCCAAACTGTGTGGGAACTCTGGATTACTCCAGTCTTCTGTGTCACATGATCCTTCAGAAATGTAATATATACACGGGTTTCCTGTTTACAAACATTACAGGGTGCGTGCGCATCCTGGAGGCAGAAAGACAGATCGCTGAGCTGGTCCGCTACTGCAACAACCTTAAGTATTGAAGCTTTCCTTATTGTTTGTATATAACTGCTGACTCAATAAAACGTGATTTTAGTTGGATCTGTTTGTCTGTCTTTAATTTTGCAGTGTTGCTGTGATACATGTATGAATGATCATGTCAGGCTAGTAATGTAATCAATTGATCAAACATCACAGATACAGTTATTAATAAGCACTGGCTCTGTTGGTACAATTAACCACGCAGCAACTCCTTGGCATTTTGACTTTCAGACACGCCGCTGCTAACCTACAACACGCGAGATCTCTTCTTTCTGCCTCTCGGTTGCGTGCGCAAGCAGTGATGACGTCGCCGAGAAATCCATGTATTCTAATATGCTGATTCGCTGCTCAAGAAACATTTCTTATTATTACCAATGTTAAAAACAGCTGTGCAGCTTCTTTGAACATACATTTCAAAAGAACAGCATTTATTTGACAATTTTTGTAATATTGTACAAAAAAAAAAAAAATTCTCACAATTTAATGCATTCTTCATGCACAGTTCATTTTTAGTGTTATTTTATTTTGCGGAACAAATTTGACATTTTCCTTAAATAATGTAACGGAAACTTTTTCCACATATGATCAATTAAATGAGGTGTTGAACCTTGATCTCAGGAGGTCAAAAGGAAAAATGTTGTATAAAAATATTTATATTGTCTATGGGGTGTGCAATTTTTTTCAGCAAGGATGCTGCCTTAGAAGGTCACATGTGCACAGTACACAGCAATGCATTAGTTGTGTGCGTGTTCTAACCTCTAGCACTGATCGGTGATGTTCCTGATGCTCTGCACCGACTTCCTCCTCTGTAAGTGACGTCAGGGAGGCTTGAGTGACAGACCTGCGGCGGGCTTCACGAGCTCTCTTTGCTCTCAATGCACCGGTCAGCACCAAGGACATCTCATCCGGGTCCAGATCTTCCAGACTCACACTGAAAAAGAGACAGAATCAACACTAAATGCACATACATTGTTATTGCATGACATGATACAATAACTCTTGGCAAGTAATTATAGGTCAGACTTGTTTTTGTCCTGTCGTCTGATGAGTATTATTACAGAGTAACACAAATTATAAGCTCCACAGTACATCTGCAATAACAAACAAACCTATACATATGCAAACACACACACATATACAAATTCATAACATTAAAGTTTTAAAAACTACAATCTCACTCTTTTCTCTTCCTTTAATTGATTTTAAGTCAGTAACACTAACCAGACAACGACCCAAACTGTAATGTTAGCTCCCTACTAGAGAGACCTATGTATGTCTGTGTGTGTGTGTGTGTGTCTTTCTCTGTCTCCTCACTGAGTACATTGGCACTGGCTGGTAGTGATCTCACAATAATAGTCCACAGAGTGACACAGTAGAGGCCCTATATCAGCACAGTTGTGGACGAGTGTTTGTGTGTGTGTGTGTGTGTGTGTGTGTGTGTGTGTGTGGTTCAGGTATACCCTACATTATGGGGACAAAGATGACAATATCTGAAATCCTTGTCATTGTAGGGATATTTTTGGTCCCCATGAGGAAAACGGCTTATAAAATCATTCTAGGTGACATTTTTTGCAAATGTAAAAATGCAGAACGTTTTCTGTGATAGGTAGGTTTAGGGGTAGGGTTAGTGTAGAGGGATGGAATATACAGTTTCTCCAGTATTAAAATCATTATGTCTATGGAAAGTCCCCATAAAACATGGAAACCTAACATTTTGGGCATGGTATGTGGTACGGGCATGGCCTAACTCACATAAATATGTTGGTTTAAAGCAGTGGTTCTCAAACCTGTCCAAGGGACCCCTCACCACTGTACATTTTGTATGTCTCCCTCACCCAGGACAGGTTAGAGAACCACTGGTTTGAGTTTCCTTAAAAGGGGTTTGTAACGGAGTGTCTACTTACACTAAGTGCAAATAGCCTGCCTTAACTCCGCCCATTAACATCTGGTTGGGCCAGACAAAATTACGGAAGACATTGGATTGTTTACAGCAGCAGTGGTGTAGGGGTAAGGCGTGTGGAGAGAAAGTTGACGCAAATCGACCCAAGGCTCGAATCCGCCTCTTGCCGAACTCTACTCCCTTTTCCCATCACATATCAGATCGGAAAGGCATTTATTTTCAATAAAATGAAAATATTCGAAAAGGGGATTTATAAAGTGTCTAACGTGTGTTTAATAATAAAATGTTTATCGGTTAGAGTTAGGGGTAGGTTTAGGGAGGGCTTTATTGTCCCAATAAGGCGGCATCCATTTATTAACAAACAAACAACATTTTATAGTATAAAATTCAATGGTTTGGAGTCAGTAAGATTTTGTTTACTTTATTGTAATATTTTGACTCAGCAGGTGTGCATTAAACTGATAAAATATAAATGTTTATAATATATTTTTTTACTAAAACTGATAAAAATAACAGTAAAGACACTTATAATGTAACAAAGTTTACATTTCCAATAAATGCATTTATTAGAAACTTTATTTTTATCAAAATTTAAAAAATCCTTGAGCACCAAATCAGCATATTAGAATGAATTCTGGAAGATCATGTGACACTTAAGACTAATAATGCTGAAAATTCAGCTTTGCCATCACAGGAATAAATTACACTTTAAAATCTCTTTTACTGTGTTCTTGGTCAAATAAATGCAACCTTGGTGAATGCAAGTGTCTCCTGTCAAAAACAATAAATTATATATGATTTATATGATATGGTGTTTCACCATGATAACAACATTTTATTATATGTCAGTACAGATAAAGCCAAATTAGTCACAATTTCCAGGCAGATCTGGCACATTTGGCAGAGCACACTTGGTCCATTGTAAAGTACTGAAGTGCCAAAGAGGTAAATGTGTTCTCACCTGCGTGTGTCATTGGGTGGATATCCCTGTGCGACGGCTCCAGGTTCCCAGCTGTGTCTCCTCCAGGGGTCGATGTGCGTCAGGTGACAAGTGGCAGGGGAGCGTAAGGTCACGGCCAGAGGGCCGGGGGAGATCGGTGGAGAGCAGTGAGGAGGTGAGAATGAGGAACATGAAGCAAGAGGAGAGGGAGGAGGAGTGCTCGACATCTAGGTGTAATGAATAAGAGAAAGAACAAATGAGATTGTGTTTAAGTGCGCATAAGAACAATTCATGCAAAATTACTGGCATGCACAGCTCTTTCCTCACACAGAAACACGTTTGCACAAGTTCATACCGTGTCCATAAGGTCAGGCAGCTCCTCAGGGCCCATACTCAGATTATAAATTCACTGCTCCCCCTACAGATCAAAATAGGACATTACTATTCCTTAAGAATGTGCTTGGGCAAAATCAACACAAACATAACATAACAAAAAAAGTCATATCCAATACACTACAGATCCAAACCACCATTAATCCATCAAGTCAAGTCAAACTATGATCTTTTTTAATGCCATGTCACCAGCAAAGGTGCTGATTGGTTTTTACCACATTGTTATCCAGTTGCTAAGGTGTGCTGGAAGGTTGCTAGGTAGCTAGCTAGGATGTTATCTGATGTGCTAGTTATATGATCTGTCAGATGAAAATCTTAGGTCCATTCTTTCCTTAAAGGAACACACAGTTGAGTTTTACCGTTTTCGAATCCATTCAGCCGATCTCCAGGTCTGGCGGTAGCATAGGTAACATTCTTAGCATAGCTAATTAAATCTGATTAGACCGTTAGCATATATTGAAGAGTTTCAATATTTTTCCTATTTTAAACTTCACTCTTCTGTAGTTACATCGTGTACTAAGACCGACAGAAAATGTAAAGTTGCGATTTTCTAGGCCGATGTGGCTAGGAACTATTCTCCCATTCCTGCGTAATAATCAAGGAACTTTGTTCCGTACCATGGGTGCAGCAGGTGCAATGATATTACGCAGCGGCTGAAAATAGGCTAACTTCCATCAACATAACCAACGTGACAACCTGCTTGCACAAGAAGCATGCCTTGTAACCATGGAGACATTTGTGAGAGATGATTCAGAAGATATTTACTTTGGTGCAGATTCTGAACCGTATAAATTTGAACCGGAATACCTGCAACTCTGCAACTTAGTGCCAGTCATGCTGGAATCTAGCTAGGGACTATTTTCAGGTGCTGCGTAATATCATTGCGCCTGCTGCACCCATGGTACGGCACCAAAGTTTCTTTATTATTACGCAGGAATGAAAGCCTAGTTCCTAGCCAAATCGGCCTAGAAAATCACAACTTTTTATTTTCTTAGTACACGATGTAACTACAGTCAAGTTTTAAATAGGAGGACAACTATTGATACTCTTTGGTCATTTTTTTGAGCGAGATGCTAACGGTCTAATCAGATTCAATGATCTATGCTAAGCTATGCTAAAAGTGCTACCGCCAGACCCGGATATCGGCTGAATGGATTCGAAAACGGTAAAACTCAACTGTTTAACTCTAGGGGAGTTGGAAAATTAGCCTATTTTCAAAAATAGAGGAGTGTTCCTTTAAGGTGCTTTAAAATTATTATTATTATTGATGTAATCTAATGAAGTCAGGTTCAGGGCCATCCCAAAGCATGGGGCGGGACCCAGTGCGAGTTAGAGGAAACAGGGCCTCGATCCCCTCGGTCCGTTCACGTTCGATACTGGGGCCCACTAAAGCGCGGACTGCTGCGGTCACTTCAGTTGCACCTAATTAATGACGGCCCTGGTCAGTTTTTTTCAGTCATATAAAATATTTTTGACTTCAATACATCCAGTTAATTCGATGTTACCAGTATTTCTAGAATGCAGAACAACTTTCTTTGCAGTGTAAATAAACTTAAACATATCTGATATCATATCACAGTTCAGTTTACAACTGCAATAAAAGTCCAGCAAATGAGAGAATTCATCTAGTCATAAAAGTTTTCCAGGTCATTGCACATTTAGTAAAAATGTGTCGTAACCTCACAGTGTTTTAATTCCAATCCAGGAAAGTGAGTGATGGGGTGGGGACAGCTTTGGTTCATGTTTTCACTCCAAGAGTCTGTTTATCTCTCATTTTACCTCCCTCTTCCTTTCTTCCCCTCGGTCTCTATGGTTATCGCATATTACATAACCCTGTTTTGAAATCGTCTGGAGTGGTTCTTCCATCCTTTTCTTTATTCCCATTCTAATAGGAGTGCATTGTGAAGCACACATACTGTAGGCCTATATAAAACCATTTCCTCTCAAGTATAATGGCTTCTGTCTCGCTAGTATTCCAGTTTGCAACACATTAAAAGTGAATAATGTCCTGCAAATCATTTGTCTATGAATGTACACAACACAAAGACACGGTCTGCCAACAGGCCGAGATAAGGTTGTAATTTCCAAACCTTTGTGTATGCAAGCATGTACAATGAAAGTAAATTGACTGTAGAAAGAGAATGTAGAGGTCGAGATTGTTGCAATCAAAGTTCATGATTTTGTTTCCTAGCAACAAAACTGTTGATATGGCACTGTGTGTAATGCTTATCAAACATACATTTTTGTTCTTAAACAGTACATTTCTATGAATCAATTTTTTTTAAAGGCATAGTTCATCCAAATATTAAAATCGTGTTATTTACTAAAACCATGGAAAACATAATGATGTAATTTGTGCGTGCAGTGTAATTATGCATTTACGTACTGAGTATCATGAATTAACTAAATATAGTGTTAGAAATAGGGATTTGTTTAGGGTTAGTTGCATGTAATTATGCATAATGTACTGTAATTATGCATCATGTACTGTTAATACTACAGCAATGCAACACATGTTACAAGGACACTGTAAAATAATGTGTTAAAGGTGTGTTTAGTGTGTTATGTAGATTTTTGTGCATGTATAAGATCTGCAAAGTTACAAAGCTCAAAGTCTCCCACAAAAAGATGAATTCTATCTAAAAGAGAAGGCAGGCCCAGACCTAGCTAAAATACCTCAATCGAATTTTCCCTCACTGACCTACGTCACTAGGTGAAAATATTTGCATATGCCAGCACATGTTAAATGTCAGGCGGAACTGGGCAGCCGAATCATCGGGAGTTCAGCAGGTAAACAAGCATCACGCAAGGACAGTGAAAATGGCAGATCATGGAAACAAATGTTATGTTCCAGGCTGTGCAGGGGATGTGAGGAGTTTTCATACCCTTCCCACAGATAAGAAATGTCAACAGGCATGGTTGATGTTTAATTATAATCGGATACCACAACAATTTAATTCAAAGTTGTTCGTTTGCTCGGCCCATTTCACCACGGACAGTTTTTCAAACCTGGAACAATATCAAACAGGCTTCGTTCAGCGTCTGATACTGAAGAAAGGGGCAATTCCAACCATATACCTGCAAGCAGTAAGTAGTGATTTTAGCCACTTATTGACTGTCTAAACAATTAAAAAAAAAAAAAATTATTGAAAGTTTCTTAGAGAGTCAACTTTAACGATAATATCCCGTGTTGTCTAGATCCATGCTAGTACAGTAACAATAGGAAACTCAAAGTAGCATACATAACTATAGTATGTCTAATGACAAAGGTTAATATTATTTCCTGCCAGTGTTGTCATAAATTTACGGAGCCCCCCTAGTCCCACTTTGTCAAAAAAATGTTTTATAACTATCTTGTGGCCTCAAGATAGTATCTCGTGGCCTCAAGATACTAACTGGTGGCCTAACTGATTAGCTCTTATTTCATCAGTTACCCTAATTCTGGCCGTTCTTTGAGCGCCGCCATGCATTTTAACTCCTCAATCTCTACCTTGTCCTTTTCCAGGCATTCCTCTCCCTTGCTCTTGTCCCACTCCTCTCCCTTGTCCTGGTACTCATATTCCTCTCCCTCACAAAGGCATTTTTATTACTTTCTTTTTGTTGCTCTATATTGTTCCTTTTCCACAAGATAATACCAAAAAATTCCTCTTTTATACCATATGGCCATGTGATTGAAAGAACATCAACACCTGAACAATTCCTAGATGGGAATCAGCTGTGATTTATATATTTGCATAACTTTAATCGGCTGTTTCTCAGTATCAATGGAATAAAATACAGGGGATATAGTTGTGTTTCAATTCACAGTATAGACAGCTGTTCACTTTTACCTTAGCCTATAAGGTTAGGTTTAGAACATGATGTTATCTGTTCTGACATACATTGTTAAAGCATTGGTAAATTTGGCAGTACAAATTCATTGTTTTGGTCTTGGTTGAGCTTGTGTGTATAAGAAGTTCAAGCATTTTAAATTTGTGTTAACTGTATGCATTTTGTGTAAAAGCAACAATAAATGTGTTAATTGTATAGCCTACAGAGACAGATGTTGTGCTAACTGTCTTAAGAGTTTAGGAAATTTGTTAAAATTAATGGAAAAAATTGTCATAGCGATTGTAAAAAACTATAATAACAGACGGAGGTAGCGTGACCTAAGCCTAGAACGACCTCTGCTGGCGTTTTTTCGTAGGCTACACGGACACATGCTTTTCTTACAATCAAAACTACCACAATGTGAAACACTTCAATAATTAATGAACCAGTCTGCACACTCCACTATAGGCTAACTTAAAAACAGAATCAGAAATATTTTATTGATCTTTATTGATGCTATTGATAACCCGGGGAACAATTCTTGTGTCACAGTTGATGTGCACATAAAGACATTTAAAGGAATATAAATAATAATAGAAGTTAGTAAATAAACAAGTATATACATGTAAAAAGTATAAATATAGGCTATAAAATATGAAGAAGAATTATAAAGAACTATGGATATGCAGATTTACATTACTGTATGTATTAACATAATTGTGATGAACAGTACTAGTAAATAAATAGAAGCAGAACTGCAGCAAACTATATTGCACACTGAATATTAAAACAGAGAATATTGCACAGAATGTGAAGTATTGCACTACAGGGTCCAGTTTAATAACAAAGGGTCCATGTGTCAGACACTTTACTATCTTGAGGCCACAAGATCCTATCTTGAGGCCACGAGTTACTATCTTGAGGCCACGAGTTACTATCTTGAGGCCACGAGATACTATCTTGAGGCCACGAGATAGTATCTTGAAGCCACGAGAGTTACTATCTTGAGGCCACGAGATACTATCTTGAGGCCACGAGATACTATCTTGAGGCCACGAGTTACTATCTTGAGGCCACGAGTTACTATCTTGAGGCCACAAGATACTATCTTGAGGCCACGAGATAGTATCTTGAGGCCACAAGTTACTATCTTGAGGCCACGAGTTACTATCTTGAGGCCACGAGTTACTATCTTGAGGCCACGAGTTACTATCTTGAGGCCACGAGTTACTATCTTGAGGCCACGAGATAGTATCTTGAGGCCACAAGTTACTATCTTGAGGCCACGAGATACTATCTTGAGGCCACGATATAGTATCTTGAGGCCACAAGTTACTATCTTGAGGCCACGAGTTACTATCTTGAGGCCACGAGATACTATCTTGAGGCCACAAGTTACTATCTTGAGGCCACAAGTTACTATCTTGAGGCCACGAG
Organism: Romanogobio albipinnatus; assembly: GCA_023566225.1. Taxonomy (NCBI): domain Eukaryota; kingdom Metazoa; phylum Chordata; class Actinopteri; order Cypriniformes; family Gobionidae; genus Romanogobio; species Romanogobio albipinnatus. The sequence goes on from CM042261.1 coordinate 31,231,248, forward strand.
TTACTATCTTGAGGCCACAAGTTACTATCTTGAGGCCACGAGATACTATCTTGAGGCCACGAGTTACTATCTTGAGGCCACGAGTTACTATCTTGAGGCCACGAGATACTATCTTGAGGCCACGAGTTACTATCTTGAGGCCACGAGATACTATCTTGAGGCCACGAGTTACTATCTTGAGGCCACGAGATACTATCTTGAGGCCACAAGTTACTATCTTGAGGCCACAAGTTACTATCTTGAGGCCACGAGTTACTATCTTGAGGCCACGAGATACTATCTTGAGGCAACGAGTTACTATCTTGAGGCCACAAGTTACTATCTTGAGGCCACGAGTTACTATCTTGAGGCCACGAGTTACTATCTTGAGGCCACGAGATACTATCTTGAGGCCACAAGTTACTATCTTGAGGCCACAAGATACTATCTTGAGGCCACGAGATACTATCTTGATGCTACGAGATACTATCTGAGGCCACCAGTTACTATCTTGAGGCCACAAGATAGTTATAATAAATTTTTTTGAAAAAGTGGGACTAGGGGGGCTCCGTATAAATTACAAAATACAACCGTAGATACGCATGTCGATCTGGATAGAAATCTGATTTAGCCTATATTTCATCAACAACACATAACTCAGGAGCTAACTACGTTAGTTTAGTTGCTTACAGATAGCTCACTTGATCCTTCTAGCTAACGTCACCTTCTCCACCGCTTAAGTTGAAACTGTTGTGACTTCTGTTGTGAAGTTGTGACTTCTGAAGTGTAAAGTTAATGCTATATGCTAGTTATCGTTTAGGCTGAAGTTCTATTATGGACGTAACAATTTTGCAGGTTCTTAATGAAAATAAATACTAAACTTACCACTCAGAAGCGTCCTTTTCCAATCTCAAAACATTTTGTTGTTCCTCAAAATCTGCATCTTCGTCAGAAACAGGCTCAAACATATAAGGTTGAATGCCTAATCTCTCCATTGTCATGACGGACAGTATGGATGTGTTTGCTGTCATTGAGCCACGCAGTGAAACAGCCAATCAGAGCAGAACTCTGCATTAATATTCATGACCCTTCCAAAAAAGGCAAAAACAGACCATTTCATCCTAAGGAAAATTTCTAGGGTTGTAAATGGACTTGTAAAACAGTATCTGGACAATTCTTGACTTTAAATAATCCACATACCCTCTATGTAGATATCAGAGGACAATTTAAAATACTGTTTCAAATCATTCTAGGGCACCTTTAAGGCCTGTTCACACTGGGTTGATTTTTGCACGCGTTTATCACCGACGTTTAACGCCTCATGACTAAACAAAGGGCGCCAATGTGATTGTGCACACCGACGCGTAAAAATGGCAGGCGTAAAAGCGGCATTAAACCCCCCCCCCCCCCCCCCCTTGGGTTCGTTTATTTGTTTTGATGCGGCACATTAAAACTGGTCGACCAATGAGATCTGCGCTTTTGTTCGCGTGCCTGGAGCTGCTGAATTGACAGTAAAACACGACTTGATGGCGCTGTCTTGCCGAGCACACATTGATACGACGAAGAAGAAGTAGGTAGACAAAGAAGAAGATGAGCTGCTAATGCTGCTTGCTAGTTAGCAAAAAGTGTGTGAATGGCATAGACAGTAAAAGAAATGGACACAGCGACCCCATAGGGTTCCCAAAGGGCCTGTCTGACAGTTGTACGTCTTCTAATAGTTGTGCAAAGTTAAATCTGAATTACGTAATATTTTATACCGTTGCTTTTGGCTCTCTATGGGCTTCTCCCCATGCTTCTCCCTTGACTTTATGCCTTCACGTCCCTCATTGCCTCATAGACAGTAAAAGATTGCCTGCAAGCTTCTCCTTGGGTCTATACGGTAATTTCTCTAGTGTGCGACAGGGAGTTGCGTGGTTATGACGCAATCGTTAGCCTATTTTTTACAAAAACGGCTTCTACGGGGTGATAGTGTAAGATACAAGGTAATGGAGCCTTTTATACATTGTTGTGTTTCTGTAGAAATAAACAATGGTCAAATGGAGTCTTTAAAGGCCCTAGAATGATTTGAAACAACATTTTAAATTGTTCTCTGGTATCTACATAGAGGGTATATGGCTTATTTAAGGTCAATAATTGTCCAGATATGGTTTTACAGGTCCATTTACAACTCTAGAAATCTTCCCCAGGATGAAATGGTCTGTTTTTGCCTTATTTGGAAGGGTCATGAATATTAATGCAGAGTTCTGCTCTGATTGGCTGTTTCACTGCGCAGATCAATGATAGCTGACTGTCATGACGATGGAGAGATTAGGCATTCAACCTTATATGTTTGAGCCTGTTTCTGACGAAGATGCAGATTTTGAGGAACAACAACATGTTTTGAGATTGGAAATGAACGCTTCTGAATGGTAAGTTAAGTCTTTATTTTAATTAGGAACCTGCAAAACAATTACGTCCATACCAGAACTTCAGCCTAAACGATAACTAGCATATATTGTAACTTTGAATTCAATTGTTGCGGTATCCGATTATAAATAAACACCAACCATGCCTGTTGACATGTTTTATCTGTGGGAAGAGTATGAAACGTCTTCACATCCCCTGCACAGCCTGGAACATAACATTTGTTTCCATGATCTGCCATGTTCGCTATCCGCGCATGACGCTTGTTTACCTGCATAACTCCAGATGATTCGGCTGCGCAGTTTCGCCTGACAGTGAACATGTGCTTGCATTTGCAAATGTTGGGGGCGTACATATTAATGATCCTGACGATTGCATCATTCTCTGTGTTATTCTGAGATTTGCCTATTTTTCCGTGGTTCACAAATGAGATTTACATATGAAGGAGGAGGCAATGGTGTTTGAGACTCACTGTGTGTGATTTACATGTACTGAACTCCTGTTATTTAACTATGGCAAGGTTAATTCAATTTTTAACTCTAGGGCACTTTTAAACACCTCAGATATAAAGTTATTCGCTGTCAAAGTGACTCCAAAATGAATGGGAGTCAATGGGATGTTAACAGCAGGTGATGGCTTGGTTAGCAATGGCTGCCCCTATGGAAGGTGCTGGATTACCCCCTTGGTGAATGGTTTTTGCAAGCACGTAAATACTGTCTCTCTTCTTCTTCTGTGTGACAAGCGAGTGTTAGAAGCGTAAAGTGCCGCAGTGTCCCCATTTGCTCAAATAGCAAAAGAAAAACTCCACAATAGTGATTTCACAACTTTTAAACATAGGGGAAAAAACAGAGTGAGATTGATAACGGCAGTGAAAAGAGAGAAAGATGTTAATTTTACCATCACTCCCATAGATGCTGTATTAGAAACACCCATACAGCAGCGGTAACTGTTTTTTTTTTTTGTAATTTGATGCAAAAGTAATATAATACAAAATATAAGCTTGAGGTGTTCAGCCAATCACAACGCACTGGGTTAGCTGGCCACTCAGAGCACACAACCATTTCAGAAGGGCTTTGTATAAATCAACATTTTTTTAGGAAGTCAAGTGAAATCGAAGAATGAACTGAAATGACATAATTTCAAACAAAATCCTGCCAAAGCAAAGTTTTTCATTTCAGGTGTTTGAAACGGCTTACCAAAGTGAACTTTCTGGAAAAGTTTGAGAAGTTGTATTTCTGATGAAATGAGACACTGACACCGGTTTTCATGTTTAATGGTGTATAGCTGCGTGCTTTTAAGCAATCTGTTGTATAAAGTTCTATATAAATAAACGTGCCGTGACGTTACTGGAGCGCCGAATTGCAGAGCTAGTGCAAACATATCCACGTTGCTTTGATCAGATCATTTTCTTATGCTTTCTTTTGTTTATTTTGATCATTTGTTATTACACTATTTTGTCAAAAGTATTTGGGACACCCCTCCAAATCATTGAATTCAGGTGTTTCAATCACTTTCATGGCTACAGGTGTATAAAATCGAGCACCTTGGCATGCAGACGCTTCTACAAGTATTTGTGAAAGAATGGGTCGCTCTCAGGAGCTCAGTGAACTCAAGCGTGATACCGTGATAGGTTACTATTCCATTCGTGAAATTTACTCACTACTAAATATTCTACAGTCAACTGTTAGTGGTATTATAACAAAAAAGTGGAAGAAATTGGGAACAATAGCAACTCGTAAAGGCCACATAAAATCACAGAGCGGGGTCAGTGCATGCTGAGGCACAGTGCGCATTAGTCGCCAACTTTCTGCAGAGTCAATAGCTACAGACCTCCAAACTTTGTGTGGCCTTCAGATTAGCTCAAGAACAGTGCGTAGAGAGCTTCATGGAATGGGTTTCCATGGCCGAGCAGCTGCATCCAAGCCTTACATCACCAAGTGCAATGCAAAGCATCAGATGAAGTGGTGTAAAGCATGCCGCCACTGGACTCTAGAGCAGTGGAGACGTGTTCTCTGGAGTGACAAATCACACTTCTCTGTCTGGCAATCCGATGGAAAAGTCTGGGTTTGGTAGTTGCCAGGAAAACGGTACTTGCCTGACTGCATTGTGCCAAGTGTAAAGTTTGGTGGAGGGAGGATTATGGTGTGGGGGTTGTTTTTCAGTGGTTAGGCTTGGCCCCTTAGTTCCAGGGAAAGGAACTCTTGATGCTTCAGCATACCAAGACATTTTGGACAATTTCATGCTCCCAAATTTGTGGGGACAGTTCGGGGATGGCCCCTTCCTGTTCCAACATGACTGCGCACCAGTGAAAAAAGCAAGGTACATAAAGACATGGATGAACGAGTTTGGTGTGGAGGAATTTGAGCCCTGACCTCAACCCGATAGAACACCTTTGGGATGAATTAGAGCAGAGACTGAAAGCCAGGCTTTCTCGTCCGACATCAGTGTCTGACCTCACAAATGCGCTTCTAGAAGAATGGTCAAAAATTCCCATAAACACACTCCTAAACCTTGTGGAAAGCCTTCCTAGAAGAGTTGAAGCTGTTATACTGTAGCTGCAAAGGGTCAGCCATCTCCATATTAAACCCTATGGATTAAGAATGGGATGTCATTAAAGTTCATGTGCATGTAAAGACAGGCGTCCCAAAAACTTTTGGCAATATAGTGTATTTGGGTTGTTGACATGACACCGTAATTTTTTTTTTTTTTAGGCAAATCTTCCTATGGTACGACTGTCTCAAGCATGGTTCAATATATTACAACTTTTATAAATTAAAAATAAAAGCATATAAATGTATACCTCTGGCATAATTTTACATGTCTATTTTAGTAAATGGCAATCATTTTTTTCATCCATATATTTCTAAAACCATAGGATCATGATACATTTGGTCACTGTAAATCATGTCCCCCGGTGTGACAACATATCCTGATTTTAAATCCACCAATTCCACAGACAACTTTAATTAGTTACAGGACCCCATTTAAGGTCATGTTACTGAAGCCCCCCTGTGAAGCCCATGACGTGCACATGGTTAGTTTTTGTCTTAGAATTGTTCAAATATTTAACGCTTTTAACACTATAAAAGTGTTAGGTTTTGTTGTCATTTAGTGTGACACTCCTAAATTATATATTTTTTTTAACTAAGAATGTATGTTAAACAACATAATCATGGAAAATTATGAAACTGTTAATGACAGGTAAGCTACGAATAGCAAGGTCATTAACTGACTCAAAAGGCTGAAACATCCTATGATGTGACAGATAATGTCAACCGGTGTGACACATACTACTGTCACAACGGAGGACAAAGATGTCACACAAGAGGTCTCTTTAAGTCTCTTTAAAAAAGCATTTTAAATAATTAAATAAGATTTGTTTAACTCCTTTTTAATCTTTTTTATTTTTACATTTTCAGTGTTCTTAAATGCAATAATTACATTAATAATTACAACATTTTCCTGATGTTTGGCAGATGATTATTACTGTAATAAAGTCATGAAAATAAGTATAAAATGTGATATTGAGGGAGAGAAATAAGTGGGAGGAAGAGGACCTGAAAGTACAGAGAGATAGAGAGAAAATGAACAGGGGTCCACACAGAAGGGAGGAGATCGCAAAGTAAATAGAATCGAAATAAACTTTTGAAACTTTTTTAAAAATTCGATTTTTAAAAACAAAGTTGATGATTTAACAAAATGAAATTCTTCTTTAACAAACAAATTACTTGCATTAAAAAAAGATTTTGGTGCGTTTTAAGTTTCAAAGATATTTGCTCTGTCAAGCAGTCACCGTTCATTTTGTTGAAAAAAAAGGCTGATATTGTTTCTATCAAAATTAAACACTATCTTCTTTGACACATTCAAAGTTAAATAAAAATACTTTAATGTAATACACCTCACTTTCTTTAATGCAATAACTACCATTTCAGTCCTTTAGTGTGACAATGTCCTACTACGGTATGACACACATAAATAAAATAACCACAGATTTGTCTTTATGTCAAAATACCTTAAAAGAATAGTTGAGGATTACAGTAGGGGAGATACAGTGAGGAAAATAAGTATTTGAACACCCTGCTATTTTGCAAGTTCTCCCACTTAGAAATCATGGAGGGGTCTGAAATTGTTATCGTAGGTGCATGTCCACTGTGAGTAGGGTTGGGAATCGTGAGAAATTTTCCGGTTCCGGTTCTGGTTCCGGTTCCGCCTAACGATTCCGGTTCCGATTCCGGTTCCATTAAAATTATTAAACAAATAGTGGTAAAGGAAAAAGGCACAAAACGCAACTCAAACAATCCATTTTGTGTTTATTACTTGCTCTAAAATTAATTTACAGGTTGGCAATGTCAAAAAAGTCCTGTACTGTACATATATTACAGTATTAATTAAGCCATTCTTGCAACACATTTTTTTTTCAAATGAACACCTCTGAAATTGTCTTATTACATTTTATCTCTCTGTCTCTGAATAAAACCAAGTTATAAATTATATTTATTAGTTATATTTATTAATTAGTTGTATATTAATTTAATAGTAATTCAGTTATTCAGTGAACTTGTAAATAATAAATTGCAATTCAGCATTACAAAAGGTAATTGTGCCTAAACGCTTACCTAAACCATGGTGACTCAACGGTTGACAATATATATATATATATATATATATATATATATATATATATATATATATATATATATATATATATATATATATATATATATATATATATATATATATATATATATATATATATATATATATATATGTCTTTCACTATAAATCTGGTATAAGCCCTGTGGCACTCTGTGCTGTAGCAAATGTTTTGTCAAATTGCTAGTGCAGCCTCCTTTGCATGTTACTAACTTTTCACATGTGTTACATTTTGCTTCATTATCATTAATTCTTTGGAAATTAATCCATACTTTGGACTTTCTCTTCGCCATGCTGGTGGTCAACGAGAAAATATCTGACGCAAAACCATAAATGTGTAGCGCGAAGGCTTTCAGGCTGAACTGCGTTGCACTCCTGGAAGCGGCAGGCAACGTAATTAATATTCATGATTAGGTGAGCCAGGGTTGCCAGGTTTTCACAACAAAACCCGCACAATCGATTCAACCCGCGGACATGAAACACAGCCCGCGGCAACAGTGTTTAAGATTCCGCGGGAAAACCACGGACTTGGCAACACTGGCTGTCACTCGCTATTAAAGGATACGCTTCCAGCGCTTCGCACACACATTGCACCAGAACCGTTTTCGGAACCGAAACTTAGGAATTTCGCGCGGTTCTGGTATTTTTCAAAAATCAGTTTCGGTTCTGCATAAGAACCGGTTCTCGGTTCCCAACCCTAACTGTGAGAGACATAATCTATAAATTAAAAAAAATCCAGAAATCACAATGTATGATTTTTAAACTATTTATTTGTATGATACAGCTGCAAATAAGTATTTGAACACCTGAGAAATTCAATGTTAATATTTGGTACAGTAGCCTTTGTTTGCAATTACAGAGGTCAAACGTTTCCTGTAGTTTTTCACCAGGTTTGCACACACTGCAGGAGGGATTTTGGACCACTCCTCCACACAGATCTTCTCCAGATCAGTCAGGTTTCTGGCCTGTCGCTGAGAAACACGGAGTTTGAGCTCCCTCCAAAGATTCTCTATTGGGCTTAGGTCTGGAGACTGGCTAGGCCACGCCAGAACCTTGATATGCTTCTTACAGAGCCACTCCTTGGTTATCCTGGCTGTGTGCTTCGGGTCATTGTCATGTTGGAAGACCCAGCCTCGACCCATCTTCAATGCTCTAACTGAGGGAAGGAGGTTGTTCCCCAAAATCTCGCAATACATGGCCCCGGTCATCCTCTCCTTAATACAGTGCAGTCGCCCTGTCCCATGTGCAGAAAAACACCCCCAAAGCATGATGCTACCACCCCCATGCTTCACAGTAGGGATGGTGTTCTTGGGATGGTACTCATCATTCTTCTTCCTCCAAACACGTTTAGTGGAATTATGAACAAAATGTTCTATTTTGGTCTCATCTGACCACATGACTTTCTCCCCTGACTCCTCTGGATCATCCAAATGGTCATTGGCAAACTTAAGACGGGCCTTGACATGTGCTGGTTTAAGCAGGGGAACCTTCCATGCCATGCATGATTTCAAACCATGACGTCTTAGTGTATTACCAACAGTAACCTTGGAAACGGTGGTCCCAGCTCTTTTCAGGTCATTGACCAGCTCCTCCCGTGTAGTTCTGGGCTGATTTCTCACCTTTCTTAGGATCATTGAGACCCCACGAGGTGAGATCTTGCATGGAGGCCCAGTCCGAGGGAGATTGACAGTCATGTTTAGCTTCTTCCATTTTCTAATGATTCCTCCAACAGTGGACCTTTTTTCACCAAGCTGCTTGGCAATTTCCCCGTAGCCCTTTCCAGCCTTGTGGAGGTGTACAATTTTGTCTCTAGTGTCTTTGGACAGCTCTTTGTTCTTGGCCATGTTAGTAGTTGGATTATTACTGATTATATAGGGTGGACAGGTGTCTTTATGCAGCTAACGACATCAAACAGGTGACGTGTATCTAATTTAGGATAATAAATGGAGTGGAGGTGGACATTTTAAAGGCAGACTAACAGGTCTTTGAGGGTCAGAATTCTAGCTGACAGACAGGTGTTCAAATACTTATTTGCAGCTGTATCATACAAATACATAGTTAAAAAATCATATATTGTGATTTCTGGATAATTTTTTTAGATTATGTCTCTCACAGTGGACATGCACCTACAATGACAATTTTAGACCCCTCCATGATTTTCAAGTGGGAGAACTTGCAAAATAGCAGGGTGTTCAAATATTTATTTTCCTCACTGTATAAGCATCTTCTTAAAATGGTATAATTTCAGCAGTTTTGAAAGGATGACAGCAAAGTTTGTCTCGTATTTATTTAAAATGTCCTACAAGTCCAACAAGTGGAGAAAAATTGACATATTCATCTAACAGTCGCTCTCAGCATGGATGATTTTTACTGTCTTTATACCCCTAAGCAAAGAACGAAAACAAAACTTTGATGTGAGTATATTGGGGCCTTTACCCAATCTTCTCCTCTATTTGGCAGTTAACCACTGCATCTGGAACATTTAGTCAATGAGTTCAACCCAAGAACCAAATCAATTTATTAAAAAAATGAACTAATTTTTATGGCTGATATATTGGCCGCTAAAGTTTTCACCTTTGGCAGGTGTGGCAAAAAGTTCATTTTGGACTTGACTCAGATGTCATAACATTTAAAATTCCACAAGATCGTCACAAGATTACTGATAATACCATAATCACATTGTGTCACCATGAAGGCAGCCAGCCCTTTTTTTCCCTCCACAAACGAGAACATCAACTGTCTTTTATACACCCTCTTACCCTTCCTTCTCAGTCTTTCACTCCTCCACCACTCCTGGGCTCTTTTCCACTCCTCTCGCTCATACATTTACTCGTTCTTGCGTACTTTTGCCCCTCTTTCTCCTCTCTCTATATCCACCCTAACTTTAGAGTCTAGCGCCAAACAAAGGATAGATCAAATTACCGCCTGTTTCATTGCTCAACAGAGGCGTGGGAGTGGACGGTGGATTTTTATTGGATATATCTGATGTCTTTAAAGGTGAGGTGTGTGATTTCTGCAGCTCTAACACTGCAATGGAATGGGAAAAAATAATGACTGTTTTCAATCAGGTTTCCCCAAAGACATCCAGACAAATAGTCTGTCACTGGTTAAGCCAACAATGCTGTGCTAGTTGTGATGCTAAAACAATACAAATATAAAATCAAAAACATTTGGTTATATCAGTTATATTAACATCAGGTTAATACAATAAAATTCAAAAGTTTTCAAAAGACACTTATGCTTTATGCATTAAAATTGATCTAAACATGTTTACAATGTTACAAAAGATTTTAGTTTATCACAGTTTCAACAAAAATATAAAGCAGCACAATAAAGGAAATGTTTCTTGAGCACCAAATCATCATATTAGAATGATTTATGAAGGATCGTGTGACACTGAAGAAAATTCAAAATAAAATGACATGGTAGTAAATCAATGCATTTAGGCATGTAGAAAATGGTCAAGACAATCTGCTGAAATTCAAACCGAGCATCAGAATGGGGAAGAAAGGTGATTTAAGTGAATTTTGAAAGTGGTGGTTGGTGCCAGGCGAGCTGGTCTGTTGATCTACTGGGATTTTCATGCACAACCATCTCTAGGATTTACAGAGAATGGTTCGAAATATGTATCCAGTAAGTGGCACTTCTGTCGGTGAAAATGCCTTGTTGATGCCAGAGGTCAGATGACAATGGCCAGACTGGTTTAAAAAGCAACAGTCACTCAAATAACCACTCGTTACAACCGAAGAATGAAGAAGTGCATCTCTGAACGCACAACACGTCGAACCTTGAAGCAGATGGGCTACAGCAGCAGAAGACCCCACCGGGTGCCACTCCTGTCAGCTAAGAACAGGAAACTGAAGATACAAATCAAACAGGCTCACCAAAATTGGACAATAGAAGATTGGAAAGTTGCCTGGTCTGATGAGTCTCGATTTCTACTGTGACATTCAGATGGTAGGGGTAGAAATTGGCCTAAACAACATGAAAGCATGGATCTGTCCTACCTAGTATCGATGGTTTAGGCTGCCGGTGGTGGTTTAATGGTGTGGGGGATATTTTCTTGGCACACTTTGATCCCCCCTTAGTACCAAATGAGCATCGTTTAAATGTCACAGCCAACCTGAGTATTGTTGCTGACCATGTCCATCCCTTCATGACCACAGTGAACCCTTCTTCTGATGGCTACTTCCAACAGAATAAAGTGCCATGTCACAAACTTAAACCGTATCAAACTGGTTTCTTGAACATGACAATGAGTTCCCTTTCGTTCAGTCACTCCGAGTAACGTCAGTGACTGACGAATGGGGGTTTCGCTTAGAAGCCAATCGCCTTTGAGCTCTAACAAAACGAGCCAATGGCATGAAAATGCCATGGGTCTGCGGAATTTGCATAATGCAAGCCCGTCCAACCGCGTGGGTATAAAGGGCGTCACATAGCAATCTCGCATCATGTTTCTGCTTCAGAGCCAACATTACAGCCTTAGCGTGTTTACCTCTTTCAAGACGAGCAGCTCCCCAGAGTGTTGGTGTGACGGCGCGTTCCAGCGAGACTCGTATTCCTGTCTGATCTGTGCAGTGATTAGCACAGCGTGCGTTTCTCCCTGGGCGCTTCAGCATCTCTGCGCAGCAAAACTCCTCACAAAAAGAGCGCAAGTGGCATGTCTTTTTCAAGATGGCTTGCCCTTGCAACGTTTCTGGGTGCGGTCACATGGTTTCTCCACTTGACGGGCATGGACGCTGTTTAGCATGCTTGGGCCTCATGCATGCTGAGCGTGCGTTCGTGGATGACTCATGTTCTCACTGCGGGAACATGACCATCTCAGTGTTGCGGTCGAGACTCAATGATCTCCGTAAAGGAGAGAGGGTCCCCTCTACCACACCCCAATCTGTTCCCACCCCGTGTGGGACCACTTTGGCTGGTGGTCAGGGGGACTTGAGGGTGATGGTGTGGAACAACCCGACGAATATTCCTCGGGCCACACACCCTTCTAGCACACTGTTACCCATGGTGCTGTCGGACGATGTCGCTGGTGTTTCCCGTCCTGGGCCCAGCGTGTCATTCGTCGCGCCGGCGGAAGATGCTATGTTGATCGCCGCATCACAGGGAGGGCTTGATACCTTCGAAGATGAGGATTCAGCTGTGTTGCCTCCTTCGGGAGCACCAGCATTGCCCGAGTCGGATCCGGAGCTGACGGCCATGCTCTCCCGAGCAGCTGAGAGCCTCTGGCTTGCGTGGAACCCTCCGCCATGTCCCGAGCGCTCAAGGCTGGACGATTGGTATCTGAAGGCGCCCGCCAGCCTCCGATACCTTTCTTCCCGGAAGTGCATGAGGAGGTGATGAAATCGTGGGAGTCTCCCTTGACTTTCCGCGATCGCTCGTCATCGACCTCCGCCTTTACTGCCCTTGACGGTGGCGCTGTGAAAGGGTACACTGGGGTGCCCCCTGTCGAACGGTCTGTTGTGATGCAACTGTGTCCGCAGAGCGCTTCGACATGGCGTGGTGACCCTAAGCACCCGTCCAAAGCCTGTGGGTTTACATCTACTTTGGTGGCGGAGACCTACAGAGCCGCGGGCCAAGCCGCGTCCGCCTTGCATGCCATGGCTGTGCTGCAGGTCTACCAGGCCAAGGTACTCTGTGACATGCACAAGGGCGGTACTGACCCTGCTTTAATGCGAGAGCTGCGTGTGGCCACTGACCTCGCTCTACGAGCGACGAAGGTGACCGCTCGCTCTCTAGGTCAGGTGATGTCCACTTCGGTGGTCCAGGAGCACCATCTATGGCTCAACCTGGTCGATGTGCGGGAAACTGAGCGGACCCGGTTCCTCAATTTCCCCATATCCCAGGCTGGACTATTCGGCAGGGCGGTTGAGGATTTCGCCCAACAATTCTCATCCGCTCAGGAGCAGACTGAGGCTATCAAACATATCCTGCCCCGGCGGTTCCTGATGCCTCCACCTAGCCGCCGGCTCAGGTGCCTCAGCCTGCTCCCGGCCAAGGCCGCCCTTCAGCGACTCCCGCCCCTCCCGCCCAGCCCCAGCAGCAGCCTTCACCCGGGCCCGGGCGCGGAGGACGTCGCAGGATGGCGGCCCCGCCTGTCTCAGCACCGCAGCCCGCTTTACGGCGGTCAAAGCGGCGGTCCTGACACAGGCAGCTCGGAGGTGATGTCGATTCTTCCTCAGGAGATGGTAGCAGGACCACTCCTTCACCCGGTGGAGTCAGCCCCCTCTGTCGCCAGCTCCCAGGCAGACAAGACCACAGTGGGACGCTTGTCCTCCCCAGGTCTCGTCCGCCAGGGTGCGGAATTTGACCACGCCCACACCTCGGGATGCTCCCATGCCTCCCACGTCTGGGCAGGTCATTCCGCCTCGCTGCCCCATTGGGGGTACGCCTGTGGTTCGCATGACCCCACTGGTTCAGTTTTTGGACGTATGGCTAGCGCTTCCCTCATCTGTCCAGCTGGCTCACTCGCACCATCAGGTTCGGCTACGCGATTCAGTTCGTGCAGTCTCCTCCCCGTTTCCGGGGAGTCCGCTATACCATGGTGGGTGGCAATGCCCCTGTCATGCGTGTGGAGATCGACACCCTACTGGCGAAGGGTGCAGTCGAGATCATCTCTCCAGCTGAGAGTCGCGGTTCTACAGCCCCTACTTCATCGTACCCAAGAAAACTGGTGGGTTACGGCCAATCCTGGACCTGCACATCTTGAACCGAACCCTTCACAGGCTTCTGTTCAAGATGCTCACAACCAAGCACATTTTTGAATGCGTGCGGCCGATGGATTGGTTTGCAGCGATCGACCTGAAAGACGCGTACTTTCATGTCTCCATCCTTCCTCGACACAGGCCGTTCCTGCGGTTTGCCTTCCGAGGGGCGGGCATATCAGTACGCGGTTCTGCCATTCGGGTTAGCCCTGTCTCCTCGCGTCTTTACGAAGGTCGTCGAGGCAGCCTTTGTGCCACTCAGGCAACACAGGGTTCGCATTCTGAACTTTCTCAACGACTGGCTGATACTAGGTCACTCTCGAGATCAGGTGTGCAAACACAGGGACATGGTGCTCCGGTACCTCGCCTGTCTGGGCCTTCGGGTCAACTGGGAGAAGAGCAAACTCTGTCCAGTGCAGAGGATCTCTTTTCTCGGTATAGAAATCTACTCGGTCGCCATGCATGCTCAGCTCACAAGCGAGCGTGCAAGTCACTGCTGACTTGCCTTCATCAATTCGAGGGCAAGAGTGCGGTTCCACTGAAGTACTCTCGAGGCTCCATCTCATCCTATGGAGTCAGAAGCATCTGAGGTCGCTTCGTGCCGTTCACATCCCGGGAGAACTGAATCGTGCAGCCGACGATTAATGAAGCGTACCTGGAATTCGGGCCGGCCGATTCTCACGTGATCCTGAGACCCCGGCCCGGATATGTGCCCAAGGTTCCCACCACTCCCTTCAGGGACCAGGTGGTGAACCTGCAAGCGCTGCCGTTGGAGGAGGCAGACCCAGCCATGGCACTGCTCTGTCCAGTATGCGCCCTTCGCGCTTACGTAGGCCGGACACAGTGTTTCAGGACCTCAGACCAGCTCTTTGTCTGTTACGGTGGGCGGCAGAAAGGGAAGCCTCTCTCCAAGCAGAGGTTGTCCCACTGGATAGTGGACGCCATTGTCCTGGCTTACCAGGTTCAAGGCATGCCATGCCCCCTTGGGCTCCACTAGGAGTGTTGCCTCCTCTTGGGCTTTAGCGCGTGGCGCCTCACTGACGGACATTTGTAGAGCTGCAGGCTGGGCGACACCTAACACATTCGCCAGGTTTTATAACCTCCGAGTGGAGCCTGTGTCCGCTCATGTACTCGCCCCAAACGGCCAGTAACTGGACAGGCTCAGGTGTCATCGCTTGCTGCGCCATTTCACTCCACGGACTGGATACGTGCGCTATTCTACTCAGGTGAGCTTCTCAGCAGGCCCTGAGCTCCTCCAGCACTTATGATGTCGACGCCAGAGTGTTTGCCAGAGTGGTCAGCTTTCGCGTTCGGCTAGGTGCCGCCGTGTGCATGGTTCCCCCGTTGGGTAACCTTCACATGTGTATCTCCATGGGAAGTCTCTCTGAGCACGTGTCTTCCCTTGGCAAGACACCTTGCCACGCCTTGGGTTTAAAATGTTTTCCACCTGCGGCTGGATACCCCGGTATACTCCATATGCAGTTCCTTGTAAAGGTCATATGTGTATTTTTTAAGTCCCTCCCCCCCCTTAGGGTAGGCATTGTGTTGCATTTCTCCACGTGGGATATGCTTCCCAGTGTACCTTGGTATTCCTGTGCTAGTGCAGTCCTTCGTCCGTTTACGACAGGGAGCTCGCACTACGCAGGGCACTGGAAGACAGCCGAGTGGCGTGATTGAATTGGGACCCCGATTCGTCAGTCACTGACGTTACTCGGAGTGACTGAACGAAAGGGAACGTCTCGGTTACGTATGTAACCCTCGTTCCCTGAGAGAGAGAACGGAGACGTAACGTCCCTCAGCCACTTCACTTGTACCGCTGGAACGGCATCGGCTCTTCAGCAGGTACGTGATGCGAGATTGCTATGCGACGCCCTTTATACCTACGCGGTTGGGCGGGCTTGCATTATGCAAATTTTCATGCCATTGGCTCGTTTTGTTAGAGCTCAAAGGCGATTGGCTTCTAAGCGAAACCCCCATTCGTCAGTCACTGACGTTACATACGTAACCGAGACGTTCACTAGTGCTGGGCGGTATACCGGTTCATACCGAATACCGGTATTTATTTTTGTTATGATATGAATTTTGATGATACCGTAATACCGGTATGTGTCGCGTTCAGGCTTTCGGAACGCGGCGCAGCACGTCACTGTTCGAGGGGTCACGTTTCACGGTTGCACTGCACTGTAGTGAGAGCACAGCTGAGATCACATCACAGCCTATGGCAAGTCCGAAATCGCCCCCTAAAGCCTCATTCACTATTATTACCTACGTTATCCACTTATATTGTTCACTTGAAAGAGTGGATGAAAACGAGTGAGTGAATTCGCACCTCGTTGTGTGTACATCGACTGTACACTCGTTATTGCGGTGCAATGTGAGATGGAATGCACTCAATAATGTCTACTATGGTCTCGGACACCACTACAGATGGCTGTCCTCTCAAATAATGCCCTATCTGAGGTTATAGGGGGCGATTTCGGATTCAGCCCTTGATCACAGCAGAGAATTCAAACTACACGCGGCGCACGAGAGAAAGCGGTTTCTGCACGAAGCTGAGATTAACAGCGTTCTCCACATTATAGCTCATATAGACCGGAGCGAGCCCGTTTAAGTTTTGTATGGACATATCTAGTGCTCTAAATATAAACCGGCAGCTTGTATGCGCACATATTTCATCACGTCTTCTTCAAATGAAATGTATGCAAGGGCACTGAACTGTAGGCTACGTCTGATCACGACCGTGATGACACGATGGGTTATTCTGCTACACAGAAGACGATGTAAGTTAATAAGTAGACTGACAATTCAAAGAAGAATGGGCAAAAATGTAACCGCTTTATTCTTTCTGTGTTAAACTGACGTGTGTCATTTTGTTCAGAGACTAGTGCTCTTAAATGCATTGCTAATATCCTTCGACCTTTTAAATGTTCTTCCGTGTTTCTCCCTCGTTTTGGCAGTTTGTTGTTATATAGGATTAGATTTTTAAAATGCTTAAGGTGCCCTCAACTCTTTCTATCTCCATGGTTATATTTTAATATGCATGTGTCTGAAATGAGTGTGTTGCATGTGTTTTATTGGTTGTTGTCTCCCCACAGCATCATTTTCTGGGGCTTTGTAAACCTGTATTAATTCTAGTGTGGAATTTTTCTACAATATTCACTCGTCATGACAGTAAAAAAGGGTATTCTAGTCAATCTACTGCAGTATTTCCTCTTTCAATTAGTAGAAAATGTGGTTAACACCCGGTCATACATAGGGGAAAAAAATACCGTCATATACCGCAAAACTGATATAATTTAGAAAAATACCGTGATATAAATTTTTGGTCATACCGCCCAGCACTAACGTTCACTATACTCAAATGACCTCCACAGTCACCAGATCTCAGTCCAATAGAGCACCTTGGGGGGAAAGGGTGAAAGGGAGACAGCAACTGCGTATAATGCCAATATGGACCAAGATATCTGAGGAATGGTTCCAGCACCTTTTTGAATCTATGCCATGAAGAATCAAGGCTGTTCTGGAGGCAAAATGGGGTCCAAGCAATGTGTACCAAAACCTGGTACTAGCAATGTGTACCTAATAAAGTGGCCAGTGAGTGTACATTATATATATATATATATATATATATATATATATATATATATATATATATATATATATATATATATATATATTAGGCAAGTTGTATTTTTGAGGATTAATTTTACAACATTAATAATTAAACAACAACCATGTTGTCAATGAACACAAAAAAACTCATTAATATCAAAGCTGAATATTTTTGGAAGTAGTTTTTAGTTTTAGCTATTTTAGGGGGATATCTGTGTGTGCAGGTGACTATTACTGTGCATAATTATTAGGCAACTTAACAAAAAACAAATTTATACCCATTTCAATTATTTATTTTTACCAGTGAAACCAATATAACATCTCAACATTCACAAATATACATTTCTGACATTCAAAAACCAAACAAAAACAAATCAGTGACCAATATAGCCACCTTTCTTTGCAAGGACACTCAAAAGCCTGCCATCCATGGATTCTGTCAGTGTTTTGATCTGTTCACCATCAACATTGCGTGCAGCAGCAACCACAGCCTCCCAGACACTGTTCAGAGAGGTGTACTGTTTTCCCTCCTTGTAAAGCGCACATTTGATGATGGACCACAGGTTCTCAATGGGGTTCAGATCAGGTGAACAAGGAGGCCATATCATTAGATTTTCTTCTTTTATACCCTTTCTTGCCAGCCACGCTGTGGAGTACTTGGAGCATTGTCCTGCATGAAAATCATGTTTTTCTTGAAGGATGCAGACTTCTTCCTGTACCACTGCTTGAAGAAGGTGTCTTCCAGAAACTGGCAGTAGGACTGGGAGTTGAGCTTGACTCCATCCTCAACCCGAAAAGGCCCCACAAGCTCATCTTTGATGATACCAGCCCAAACCAGTACTCCACCTCCACCTTGCTGGCGTCTGAGTTGGACTGGAGCTCTCTGCCCTTTACCAATCCAGCCACGGGCCCATCCATCTGGCTCATCAAGACTCACTCTCATTTCATCAGTCCATAAAACCTTAGAGAAATCAGTCTTGAGATATTTCTTGGCCCAGTCTTGACGTTTCAGCTTGTGTGTCTTGTTCAGTGGTGGTCGACTTTCTGCCTTTCTTACCTTGGCCATGTCTCTGAGTATTGCACACCTTGTGCTTTTGGGCACTCCAGTGATGTTGCAGCTCTGAAATATGGCCAAACTGGTGGCAAGTGGCATCTTGGCAGCTGCACGCTTGACTTTTCTCAGTTCACGGGCAGTTATTTTGCACCTTGGTTTTTCCACACGCTTCTTGCGACCCTGTTGACTATTTTGAATGAAACGCTTGATTGTTCGATGATCACGCTTCAGAAGCTTGGCTATTTTAAGACTGCTGCATCCCTCTGCAATACATCTCCCTATTTTTGACTTTTCTGAGCCTGTCAAGTCCTTCTTTTGACCCATTTTGCCAAAGGAAAGGAAGTTGCCTAATAATTATGCAAACCTGATATAGGGTGTTGATGTCATTAGACCACACCCCTTCTCATTACAGAGATGCACATCACCTAATATGCTTAATTGGTAGTAGGCTTTCCAGCCTATACAGCTTGGAGTAAGACAACATGCATAACGAGGATGATGTGGTCAAAATACTCATTTGCCTAATAATTCTGCACTCCCTGTATATGAAGAGTTCAGATGCAAAAGCCGCTAAATGCCA
Source organism: Romanogobio albipinnatus (assembly GCA_023566225.1). Taxonomy (NCBI): domain Eukaryota; kingdom Metazoa; phylum Chordata; class Actinopteri; order Cypriniformes; family Gobionidae; genus Romanogobio; species Romanogobio albipinnatus. Next base: position 31,250,233 of record CM042261.1, read on the forward strand.
CCTCCTTCAAAAATAAGATAATGATATTGAGCGAATGCTTTCCGCTTATAGCATGTTCATCAAATACTTTCGCTTCAAATCCACTAAATCCCAGCCTCAGCCCATTCAAAAACACTGGTTCGTTGGCAGAAACCGATAAACGCCACTTGCCTTTGTCAGCAAAATTCCAATCAGTCCACAGAAACCAATCTAAAGATGCAAATCGAATCATATGATTTCAAGATGAATAATGGTGTGCGTATGAGCCGGCTTCCAATTGCCGAGCTGAAAGTTATCATCATGTTTTCTCCACGTTACAGTAGCAATGACAGGATTTTGCGAGTAGCAAGTAAACAAGTGTCCCTTGTGCTGCTGTAAAACTTTGCTAGAAACAGAAGTGGCAGTCGATTAAGTAATCGCAGCTCTGCCTAACTGTATGGATCAATTTCTTCATTGTTACATTTTGAATTCTGCTTTCATCATTTGCAATGTTTCCTGTTGCATCTTTAGTGATTTTGCAACTGTAGACCATGTCTTGTTGTCCAAAGAGGTTTTTAAAAAATAAAAAAGCACACATGATAAAGAAAGCCAATGAATTGACTAAAGTGGCATTTTTTTAAAATAAGGCATTTCAATAACTGACTAATAACCTTTTCATTACCATTAAAGTGAAATTACTGAACCTAAACATAGGAGCCAGATAAAAAATAATAAATATTTTCAACTGTAGTATTGTTGTAAAATGACCCTACGGTAAAAACCTGCATCTAGTACAATTGCTTCACAAAGCTTGTATTGTGCATTACTTTCTATGAATCACACAACATTTTGTTGTGATGGCTCAAAAGCAACAACTTTCAGTCAAAGCTTTCTTTTAAATGTCCTGCAATTTTCTTACAGACTATGTTTTTATATTCCCCTCCCTTCTTTCAGAATCGACTGATGTCATGTTCACACTGGGTCCCTCACCCAAAGAGCAAACATGCAGGACAATGGGAGAAAGGATGTGTACAGTGAATCAGGGTGAACTACAGGTCGCCAGCTGCGTGCGAGTGCGTATACATACGCATGTGTGTGAGAGTCGAATCAGTAGTGACTGAAGGTGCAACACCGGCACACTGCGCTCAGTTCATGACTCATCTGAAAGTTGTCACCATTAGCAACTGAATTAGCATCTAAAACTGAGGCAACTGCACTTTTGACATTTCAACAGAGCCTTTGAATTGTACTGCAGAAATACAAGCTAATTAGACTTGTATATATATACACACAACCTGATCTGCCGGCGATTTAATTTCGCCCTGTAACTCAGTCTGGAAACCTGTACATTCATTTCTACTGCTTCTGTTACACTTTTGCGGGAACCAATGACAGACTGGCTTATCCACCTGGCACGCTATTGGCGGGTTTAACACGATGACAGATCACGCGTTGATCACGCCTCTTGAGGTCTGATTGGTTGAAGGACTATCCAATTGCGTACAGACTCTTTTGAATTATGCTTGTTGATCACGCCTCTTGTGCAGTAGAAAATACAGAGCAGACTCCCCAGACCAATATAGTATTAAACATGAAAAAACAGTGGCAACACCACTTTCATTTAGAATTGTTGTTACTCATGTACTGAGTAACAACAATTACTCAGTACATGAGTACTGTTTTTACTCATGTACTCATTTTTTTACTCAGCAGAAGAAACAAACCAGAAATGTCCACGTGGTAGAGCCTCATAGCACACCTGTTACTAATGTTAACTGGAACGTAAAAAAGCTAACTTTTTCAGAACTCCCGAAATGAACTCCAAATGAACTTCATGTTGGCCTGTTTTTGTTCTAAATGACATGTGACTTTTTGTACATTTACTTCCATCTCTCTGAAAATGTCTACCCCCCTCGCCACCTTGTGTGCTGTCAGTCACCAAGTAACTATAAACATTCCCCCCACCCCCTTGCCTTTGTCACACCTCACTCTATTTATCTCCTCTTCCTTTTCTTATTCGCTGCAAAGAAGGCCACATGTAGCCTCCGAGGGGGTTCTGAGTAATACAGAACTCTGAATAGCTCTTCCTAATGACTAGATCTCTGTTTGCCAAGGTTAAGGGGTTTCCTGTTACGGCAGACTTTGAACTATTCAAGATCAACCAATGAAAAGCACTTCAAGTTCTCAAATATATACAGTGGCATACTGAAATAATCTCAAGAATCATTGTAAAGGCATTAGCTCACAAAACTTGAAAAGGTCAAAAGATCGAAAGCACTAACACTTATCAACAGAAACCTCTCATTTAAAAGATTCATCATCAGAAATCAATACATTCGCAATCAGATCAACTGTTCCTGAGAATCTCAGCTTGTGAAAATACCATTATGTCAAGACAGTGTCTTAAGCTCTAGTAGGATCCACTAGCAGTTAGTCAAGGGGCAGTCAATCTCACTTTTCGGTATCAAATTAGGCCACTTTTTTTTTTTTTTTACTTTTCACTTTAACCACTTTCACTTTTTTTGACTAACTTGTAAGACTAGTCTTAGCGGTTTATGCAACCAGCCCCAGATCTTAAAGTTAACTAAATGAAATGGAATTGTGTGACTTCCAAGAAAGCATTCCGGTCATATTTGCAGCATGAAAGAATGAGAGATTCCATGTTTACGAAGCACTGACTTCTACAGTACTAGCCCACATAATGACGCCGTTAACAACAGCTGTGCCAATAATACACTTGAGACTCAGGCCACACACATTCATTGAGTTCGCTGACCTCTGCTCAACATGTTCCCATTTTCTTATTGCCTTAAATGCCTTAAACTGTCTGTCTCCTAATAGGTTATTAGCAATTAGATTTTTTTAACATAAAAAAACAACACACAAAAGAAATAATACATAAACAAAAATAATAATAAATTAAATTAATAAAATTACTTTCTTTTTTGTGTATGTTTATAGGCTATATAGTGTTGGGAAGGTTACTTTGGAAATGCAATAGGTAACCCTATTTAAAATGTAATAAGTAGTGTAACTATTTCAAATACTTTATTAAAGTAATGTAACTGATTACATTTTGTTATACTAAATGGCCTTTAAATGACAGGAGGCATCGTGCACATCAAAAACAGGCAAAGCAACAAATTAATATTATTCAACATATCCTATAGATTTTTACAGAAAACATTCAGATGTAACCCTCTTTTAATCAATTTTCATAAGTAACTGTAATTTAATTACATTTTTTTCCCCTCAGTAACTGTAACTGATTACAGTTACATTTATTTTATAATTAAATTATGTAATCTAGTTACATGTAACTAGTCACTCCCCAACACTGGCTATATATGAGCATTAATTTAAGAACTTGCCTAAGCAGTCTTTAATACTATCTAGAAAGTGACCCATGTTTGTCTCTTTTATCCATGTTGCACTTTCATCTGTCTCTCCAAAGTAAAAAGATCCTGATCCTGCTTAGTCCACGATCTTTTCTGTGTCAATTTCACCCCTAACCTCTGCTTCAATCCTCTTTGCTCATTCTCTCTCCCTCTCTCTCCATGAAGTCATGTTTTTAAACAGAACTCCATAGGCAAGAAAACCAGCAGGTCCTCACAAAGGTCTCAGGTAGCACAGGGGCCCCTGGAGATTACAGATATAGGGCCAGACACAAAGAGCTTTCTTTCGCACACTCAATTACACATTCTCAATATCCAAATAGAATGCCCTTCTCCTAATCCTTTTTTTTCCTTTTCACTCTTAACGGCTGTCATTGTTTACAGAAAGAATACAGAACGGGTTACGCGCGCACATGCACAATTACGGGATTATTAATCATTTTAGTTATCTGAACTGACAAAAAAAATATATATATGTGGTATATGTAGCCTATACATTTATGTGTCCGCTAATTGATCTTGGATGGTCGATGAAAAAGTAATTGAACTTGTAAGTTATTCTCCTGTTACTCTTTTTCTTTCTTTTTTTCTCTTTCATTGTGTTTTTTTAACTGTACCAGACAGTCAATGCGTGGTCCCACTTAATAAAAACTGTTAGTAGTAACTTTTATTAACTTACCTTTCCGCGGTGATGTTGTTTATTTTATATCCTAACGTCTTTCTTTCAATTCCTCCCAGACAGACGCTCCTCGGTGTTTACTTCCTCTTCAAAACCCTTTATAATCCTCTCGGTGTGTTCATATCATATAAGCGGCATAGTCCAAATGGTTTCCGAGACGCTATCACTCATGACATTCCCGGACAAACTCCGGTAAAGTACATCATCATGCGCTCGTTCGCCGGGAATTACTGTGCTCGCTCTCGCGGCCTCTGACCAGCGCCGTCGCCACGCCCACACCCGTGACGACATCACAGGTCCAGGTGTGCTGCAGTGGAACTGTATTTATGGCCATACACTCCACGTGTGTGTGTGTTTGGCAATACTTGAGAGGGCCAAATGTCCTCAAGTGGATGGGTGGCGTAGAGGTTGGGTGATAATATATGCAAATATAAAATCTGATATAAAATCAGTGGAAGTCTATGTCTATGGAAATCCCTCACTAATATAGTGAAACAAAAGTGTGTGTGTGTGTGTGTGTGTGTTTGAGAGAGTGAAGGAAAAATTGTTTGTGCAGATGTGATCATGGGATTAATAAAGACTATCTAATAATTGATCAGTAATTGAGCACAGCTTACAGTATGTTCCTACACTGTTTGACCAATTAAATTTACAGTTATTTGTTATTTGCTGGATATGCATTTTTGAGGTTGTACTCACTACGAGGGCTTTCTTTTTTGAGATGAGCATAACACACACACACACATATATATATACACATATATACAAATACATATATACACATATATACACATATACATACATATATATATATACATACATACATATATATACATACATATACATACATACATATATATATACATACATACATACATACATATACATACATACATATATATACACATACATACATACATATATATACATACATACATATATATATACATACATACATATATATATACATACATATACATATACATATATATATAACATTTCTTTTATTGATTATTTTGATTTTTTTTTGTCAATTTGTTTACTGAGCAGGTTCTTAGCAGCTTCAATATACATTCCCATTAATTTATTATTATTGTTAATTTTAGAGATACATTATTTATTCACTATAAAATTATATATTCACTTTAGAACTATTTCAATGACATCTTAATTACTATTATTATCAATAGTAGTAGTAGCAGTGGTATTTAATTTTGTTAATGTTTTTGTCAATGTATTAATAGATTTTCCAGCCCTGGAAAATACACTTTTTGAAATTCCTTGATATTTACTGCCTTTCCATGATGGTGGAAACCCTGATATGTGCTGAAACAAAATTGATCAGACATAAAATTGTAGGACAAACTGCTTTTAATTTACACAAAGCAGTATCAAAACAAACCAGGACATACATTAAAACTAACAATTTGTATAGGGAAAAACGCATGCACCAAATTACTCAATGACATCTTTATAGCTAAGACGGTCTCAAATTATATAGCAAACTAAACACACACCAAATCATAATATATTTGCAAATACACAAGCAAATGAGACACACAAATACTGCATAAGAAAATTTGATACATAGAGGGAAAAAATACACTCACTAATCTGACATGCTCCATTTAAAAACATAAATAAACAATAAAAAAAACGAAATAAATGTTACTGATACAAACAGTGGTCTGTTGACATATTTGATACATTAAACTGTGATGTTACACAATATTACAGAAATTACAACCCTCAGGCAAATGTTACATAACAGAAGACACGGTAACATTCTTGCAAGTCAGGTATATCATGACAGCAATATATAATATTAATTTGTGCGATATTCACATTACAAGTTCTATAGGCAAGAGTGTAAGAGGATAAAATGTTGTAGCTAATGTTTGGATAATGGAAGACTTTTCAAACTGAATAGTGATTTTAAACCTATACACGGAAGACCAGTGTCCTATCTATATATATCTATATATTCACACTATATTGCCACAAGTATTTGGGACACCCCTCCAAATCATTGAATTCAGGTGTTCCAATCACTTTCATGGCCACAGGTATATAAAATCAAACACCTAGGCATGTAGACGCATCTACAAACATTTGTGAAAGAATGGGTCGCTCTCAGGAGCTCAGTGAATTCAAGCGTGATACTGCAATAGGTTTCCATCTGTGCTATAAGTCCATTCGTTAAATTTCCTCAATACCAAACGGTCAACTGTATTATAACAAAGTGAAAACAATTGGGAACTCAGCCACGAAGTGGTAGGTCAGGTAAAAATCACAGAGCGGGGTCAGTGCATGCTGAGGCACAGTGCGCATTAGTCGCCAACTTTCAATAGTCAATAGCTACAGACCTCCAAACTTTGTGTGGCCTTCAGATTAGCTCAAGAACAGTGCGTAGAGAGCTTCATGGAATGGGTTTCCATGGCCGAGCAGCTGCATCCAAGCCTTACATCACCAAGTGCAATGCAAAGCATCAGATGCAGTGGTGTAAAGCACGCCGCCACTGGACTCTAGAGCAGTGGAGAAGTGTTCTCTGGAGTGACGAATAGCGCTTCTCTGTCTGGCAATCCGATGGACGAGTCTGGGTTTGGTGGTTGCCAGGAAAACGGTACTTGCCTGACGGCATTGTGCCAAGTGTAAAGTGTGGGGTTGTTTTTCAGGGGTTGGGCTTGGTCCCTTTATTCCAGGGAAAGGAACTCTTAATGCTTCAGCATACCAAGACATTTTGGACAATTTCATGCTCCCAACTTTGTGGGAACAGTTTGGGGATGGCCCCTTCCTGTTCCAACATGACTGCACACCAGTACACAAAGCAAGGTCCATAAAGACATGGATGAGCGAGTTTGGTGTGGAGGAACTTTACTGGCCTGCACAGAGTCCTGACCTCAACCCGATAGAACACCTTTGGAATGAATTAGAGCGGAAACTGGCCTTCTCGTCCAAAATCAGTGCCTGACCTCACAAATGTGCTTCTAGAAGAATGGTCAAAAATTACCATAAACACACTCATAAACCGTGTGGAAAGCTTTTCCAGAAGAGTTGAAGCTGTTATAGCTGAAAAGGGTGGGCCAACTCCATATTAAACCCTACGGATTAAGAATGGGATGTCAGTAAAGTTCATGTGCATGTAAAGGCTGACGTCCCAAAACTTTTGGCAATATAGTGTGTATGTGTGTGTATATATATATATATATATATATAAAACAAAAATATCAGTTGAGCACTATCAAAAATGTAATTGATATAGTTTCTTGAGACTGACAGTAAAGGCAACAATTAGTGTCTAGAATAATTCAAGCAGCGTTTCATAAAGCTCAACACCGCATGACGCCATTCAAGTCCATTTAAAGTGGCTCTTCACATGAAATCTCTGTTGATCACACTCAATGAGTAAAGTCAATAAGTTGTAAAATAGTTAACTGCTTTACATGTCAAACACAATTTATAACAGCTGTATATATCTGTTCATGTCATAAATTAATACCATCATTGACCGAACTGAAGATGCCTACTAGATATTAAAGTCGTCAAACACGCCAGAACTCACGCTATATTTCAACTACAATTCATCCATGTGGAGAAAAAAGGCAGCTGGCTGAATCTCAACAATACCATGGTATCAATATGGGGAATACGGTTTGGTCCCTGGTAGTCTAATTCGGGATAGGAGAACATGTATTGGTCAAGAATAGATCATGTTTTTGAGAAGATATGTAAGTTAAGGCACTCAGCCCACAAGTCCTCTCTTATAATTTGGTTTGCTTGTACGTACTGTAAACTATGACCCATGTTTACACCTGGTTTTAAGATCCGTTGATTCAATCACATGTGGTCAGTACTAAATAGGGTGCAAAAGGTTTCATGATCGGTTCACTCACTCAAACCACATTCAGAGGTAGTCAGAAACACATTTGTAGTGTAAACATTAAAAGGATCGTCTACTCGCCTGTCTACCATCCACTGTGCTTAAACAAGGGTTTAAAATGCAAAAGAAAACAAATGTAAAAACAAGAAAGGAAGTAACTTGTATCAATATGAAATGACACAAAATGCGTGAATCACCAAAGTTAATTTAATAAATTGCCCCACTAAAATAAGTCATATTTTTATTTATATAAAAACAATTCTGGTTAGCTTAAAGTCCAAGTAATCTGTATAATTTACTGTGCTTTTTTTAATTTATTTTACATTTTGTGCTTTATCAACATGCATAAACATGCTGACATATAAGTGATGTACATAGTCATACAATCAGAAACCTTTATTTTGAACTACTATTGCAAGTTGCTAAATGGATGTTAATACCAGGTATAAACAGGGGTTTAACTTTGTTATCGTTTTCAGGCAAATCTGATATCATATATTTTAAAATGCAATTATCTATCTATCAATATTTATATATATATAGACGCACACGCACACACACACACACTACCGTTCAAAAGTTTGGGATTGGCAAGACTTTTTTGATGTCTCTTATGCTTACTGTAAAAATACAAAATATTAAAATGTAATATAATACTTTTCTATTTTAATATGCTTTGTATAATAAATATAATTTAATCCTATGATGGCAAAGCTGAATTTTCAGCAGCCATTACGTCAGTCTTCAGAGTCACATGATCCTTAAGATATCATTCTAAAATGATGATTTGCTGCTCAAGAAACATCTCCTATTATTAACAGCATTTATTTGAAATAGATTTTTTTTTAACAATATAAAACTCACTTTTGATCAATTTAAAGCATCCTTGCTAAATAAAAGTATTAATAAAAAGAAGAACCAAAAACTTTTGAACGGTAGTATATATAGCTTAACTACATAAATGGTCCCTATAGTAACTTTGCAATCCCACTGAAATAAATCTGAACAAAAAAAAAAAAAGTTCTCCTTCAAGACTCCTGACCCTCCTGTCAACAGCACTTCAGGTAAAAGAATCACACTCAGTCTGTCAGAGGTAGAAGTCTATGAACATGCTTGCATATTAGTATAGAAAACCACAATGATCTCACGGCCCCATCCTTCCTTTAGATGACGTCAACCTCGGTGACTGGGTATGTAGCTGGTGGTTGGGCAATCGCATGCACTGAGGTTCAAGGATTGTGGCCTCTGTCTCTCCCTCTTGGCACTACAAGTTACTGCAGGTTGAATGAGCGCTGCCGCGTCCATACAAGGGAGATGCTTGTGGTTTTTGACTCCCTCTGCCTGCGAGATTTATGAATTGCTACTAAGACGTCTGCGTAAGAGAGAGGCAGGTTTTGTGCCTGTATCCTCCTGATCGCTCTCACAGTCTCTCTGATTGGAAAACACCAGGAAAATGAAGCATTGCATTATTTACAAGAATTAAGCACATATCCTCTGTATTTCACATTAAGATATTGTTTATTGCAATGTCTTTAAAGGGTTAATTCACCCAAAAATGAAAATGATGTCATTGATATGTCATTGTCACTCACCCTCATGTCCTTCCAAACCCTTAAGACCTTTGTTCATCTTCAGAACACAAATTAAGATATTTCTGATAAAATACGAGAGCTCTCTGACCCCTCCATAGACAGCTATTTAATGAACAGTTTCAAGGTCCAGAAAGGTAGTAAAAACATTGTTAAAATTGTCCATGTGACTTCAGTGGTTCAACCTTTTTTTTATGAAGCGACGAGAATACTTTTTGTGCACAAAAAACAATCAAAAATAACGATTTTGTTCAACAATTTCTTCACGTCTGTGTCAGTCTCCTAACACTTTTGACGTAGTCCAGCGCTTCAGAGTTACGTCAGAGCTATGCCAGCACGCCGGCTTACCATTGGCCGATGCTGATCACATGAGCACCACGATGCATGCGTGTGACGCTGACGCAGGAGCTGACCAACGCAAACTGCGTAGGAGACTGACACAGACGAGAAGAAATTGTAGTTGGTATTTTTGTTTGTTTTTTACGCACAAAAAGTATTCTCATCGCTTCATAAAATTAAGGCTGAACCACTGGAGTCACATGGACTATTATTTTAACTATGTTTTTACTACCTTTCTGGACCTTGAAAGTGGTAATTATATTGCTGTCTATGGAGGGACCTGAGAGCTCTCAGATTTAATTTGTGTTCTGAAGATGAACGAAGGTCTTACGGGTTTGGAACGACATGAGGGTGAGTAATTAACTAATGAACTAACACTTTACTTCAGATTTAAAATATTTAATAAACACATTTTTTTTGTATTATTATTATTATTTTGTCCAGCCAAGATGATTTTCTTTTTTGTAATACGTTAATGCAAATGTAAATGACAGTTACTATTGAGAACATTTTTACAATCAAACTCAAAATTAAAACATTAGGGGTGTAAGTTAACGATACACTCATGTCACATTTCAATATCACGATACTGAACTCACGATACAATATTATTGCAATACCCCAAGACATATGGAAAAAGGTTAACAAAAATGTAAAGTTGATTAAAATGCTAAATTTGGTATTACATTGGGGTGAAAATTAATTTAATCTAATTATTAACCCAATGCAAAGGACAATGGTGACACCAGAATAAAATAAAGAATAAAAAATACAGAATTATTTTAGATGAATATGCTTGCACTCTGTCACTGAGATACATTTAAAATAATGTAGGCCACTTTTTACTGTTAACATAAGACATTTGGCATTATCAGGACCCACAAATATTCCGCCATTGCATTATTATACATTATATTCAACATGATGGCCCGGTTTCATATACAGGGCTTAGACTAAGCTAGGATTAGGCTTAGTTGAATTAGGACATTTAAGTAGCTTTTCGTAAATGTGTCTTAGAAAAAAACATTACTGTTGTGCATCTTGAGGCAAAATATATACTTATATATTTTAAGATATGCCTATGCAAGTTGCTGTCAGTTAAACATGCATTTTAGGGGTATATATAGTAGTTTAATGTAGTATTGACACTAAAACTCTGTAAACTGTCATTTTTACTTTTGGTGAACTATAAACAATACATATCGTCACTAAACACAATACATATTGTTGCATTTTTGTATTGCGATATATTGTGACACGATATATTGTTACACCCCTAGAAAACATCTGGACATATTACAGCGATGGGCTGAATAATGAAACTATTGTCTTGAGCAGAATTTGAGAATTTGTCTCATATTTGATATCATTGATTTTGTTACTTTCCTGTTAGAGTTTTTCTCATTTGCTTTGGCTCAAGATCTCTGAACAGTTAGTTTCTTGTTCTCATCAGATTTCAATTTGCTTTGGTACATGTGTGCAAAAAAGTAAGTACAACTGTCTACAATTTACACAATAACTAAATGCACATGGCTTGTCGATCAAAACTTACAAGTTGATCTTCACAACTCCTAAATATTATTTCATCGTGTGAGCCAACACATGCAAAATGATCCTTTTAATGATCCCAGCTCAATCACTACCATTTTTGAAAATGGAGGAACGTCTAAATCCCTAAACAGCAACAGCAGTTTATTTTTGTAGAAATGTGATATATATAAACTGAAAATTCACAGTTGCTTGTCGTGGCTGAGCATTAGGAAGATATGCAAGAATGTGTGGTGGTGGTGGTGTCAGGGGAAGATACAACAGAGTGTGTGTGTAAATAAACAAGCAACTGTGAATTTTCAGTTTACGTGTAACAAATAAAAATGTTCAGTCCATTTATGTTAGATGTATTGTATGGAAGCTTGTTTCTGCCACAGAATAAAACAAATTAAAAAAAGGTAACTGCGACAATTTATCTCACAATTCTGACTATTTTCCCCCAATTGCGAGTCAAAAAAGTTTTTAAAAAAGTCTGAATTGTGAAACTCACAATATGTGAGATAAAAAGTTGCAATTATCTTTTAAAATGTTTTATTTTGTGGCGGAAACAAGCTTCCATACTATTTACAGTAACTACTATGTAGTAACATTTAAATTAATCATTTGATACAATGCACTTATTGTGTACATACATGTTTTTACATTCTTATTATATTTAGAAAAATACCTGGATGTAATTACAGCTGTAATAAAATCTATAATTACACTGTTGACCCTTTCTTTACCCCTTAAACATCCCTTAAACCTACCCATACCACCAAACATGTCCCTAACCGTACCCCTATCCCACCTCAATAGCAGCAAACGTGTTGTGCAATACAACATGCACACAATAAGTACACTGCACTTGTTTTTTGAAAGCACATAGTAGTTAAGGACACATAAAATAAAGTGTGACCAAATATCCGGTTTCTTCTTGCGTACTACATTGACTTTTTTTCCTAGTAATATTTTTTCCTACTGCTGAAATCTAAAAAGATAGATTCAGATAGACAAAACTGACATTCTTGTATAGTGTAGAAGTAGAAAACACATGAAATTTGTATATAACAAATATTTCCATGGTGAAAAATCATTTTGACTAGTGTGGCTCATACGATGACAAAAACACGTTTTATTTTGGTGCCAATTTACTGACACGTTAACTATGTTTTTAAGCATGAATTAAATGTTTTGAGTTAGTAACTACATTTTTCAGACATGCAATACAGTTCTGATATTAAAGCAAACAGTTGTGCATTGCACTTACAGTTTAGAGAATGTTTTGAAAAAATGTGCCAAAGCTATTGAGAAGAAATGTAATACTCTGAAGGTGCTTTGAAACAATTTCTATTGTAAAAATAAATATTAAATAATAAAAATAAAGGTGACTTGACTTGACATGAGATTTGGTGGCTTGCTCAACAACTCCAAAATTTTTATTCAAATAGTTATTTGACTGAAATTCCATTTTAAATAAATTAAATTATGTTTGGGGGAAATATGAACCTGTTTTCATGAGACTCTTACCAGTTCTTGTTGCTCCGGACCGCGGGCCTTACACAGTAGCTGCAGTCGACAAAACCGATTACAAGCCGAAACCATGTTAAAGGACATCTAGTGTGAGATGAGAAAATCAACACAATTTGCATAGTTAATAAATAATACAGTGTACACAAAATATTTGTCACAATCCAGACAGAAAAAGAGCAAGAAAAAGGCATGATAGGGTAACACAACGACTGTGTTTCTACTGAACAGCAGGTGTCTCTCTTTACTCATCGGTCTGTTCAGAGTCAGCTAAGGTAGTGTTAGTAACCAGTATAGACACTTAAAGGAGCAATTGTTTTTAACAGTTGTTTTTATGGTGTTTTTTTTAGAGCCTAGAAACAACCATTGTTACACAAATTCCTTTACAAATTATTTTATATGTTTTATGAAAAAAAGCATGTGCTTTGGAACAACATGAGGCTGAATCAGATTTTTGGGTGAACTATCCCTTTAAAAGAAATGCTACCATTGATATCACAGCAAATGACAAGAGTGTGCATCATCAAGACTCGTATTATGTAAAAACATGGCTGCTAATTAAATGTAAAATCACAGAATTCAGAAATAAAAGGCTGAATGATTCAAAACTAGATGTTCATTAATAGTACAGTAGGGACAGAGATTGACTGAGGGAGACAGAAAGACATGAGAGACAAAGCATGCTGTGAGAAACATAGGTAGTGACACAAATTGGTCTGCGGGTGATGACAGTCTACACACTCCAGCCAATAGCAAGTTTCTCTGACCATGCTGACGAAACCCACATCAGTGCCGTTTAACAAACAAACACCAACCTTCCATTTCCTCCTCGCGTTGAACTTCTTAAAGTTTTTCATGTTAATGGAGGAGCGGTTCCTCTTGGCTATTTGAGTTCTATTGAGAGGCTAAAAGAGAAAAGGATGTGGAAAACAGTTATTGAAATAATCCTTATGAGAAAGTAAAATGACAAATAATTATACCAGAAAATAAGAGTTAAGGGGAAAGTTTATGCATCTCACCTTAATCCAGGGATGAATGAGGCACTCTTCTGCTGTCATACGTTGACTAAATACACAAAAATAAATTAATAAATGCACAGAAGTAAAATAAATAAAATAAATGGTAGATGATAGACAGACAGACATACACACAGATAGATTACAGACAGACAGACAGACAGACAGACAGATAGATAGACATACATACACACAGATTGATGACAGACAGACAGACAGACAGACAGACAGACAGACAGACAGACAGACAGACAGACAGACAGACAGACAGACAGACAGACAGACAGACAGACAGACAGACAGACAGACAGACAGACAGACAGATAGATAGATAGATAGATAGATAGATAGATAGATAGATAGATAGATAGATAGATAGATAGATAGATAGATAGATAGATAGATAGATAGATAGATAGATAGATAGATAGATAGATAGATAGATAGATAGATAGATAGATAGATAGATAGATAGATAGATAGATAGATAGATATAATGACTGTAATTGTTACCTCTGGTCTTTAACTAGTAGCTTCAGAATGAAGTCTTTGGCCATGTTGCTGGTTTGGCTGAAGTGGTGAGGCTCAAACTCATAGTTCATTGCCACAATGTTCCTCAGTGTCTCTTCATCTGTCTCCCCTTGGAATGGTGACAGGCCACTCAAACTGATGGCACAAATATACATAAATAACAAATGTTTGTCTAGAGATCCTAGAGAAAAATCTAACCTAACCTCTAACCTTCATAAAAATGTATTGTGACAAATATAAATAATTTCAACATTGGTTGATTACTTGCTTTTGTTGTTGCTACGGTCTAAATGTTTTAAAATGGCGCCACCGAAAATGCCTCAAGACCATACTTGTTCAGTAGTATTCCAACACGTTTGTTATTATTTATATGTGTTTTTACATTTACATTTATGCATTTGGCAGACGCTTTTATCCAAAGCAACTTACAGTGCCCTTATTACAGGGACAATCCCCCTGGAGCAACATGGAGTAAAGTGCCTTGCTCAAGGACACACTGGTGGTGACCGCTGGGATCGAACCAGCAACCTTCCGCATATCAGTTCCATGGTTTAACCCACTGGACTTGAAAATATATTATATAAATCCAGGTATTGAGTCTGATTCTGATATATCTCTCCACAATAATCTGGCAGAGGAGAAAATATGTAAACATTTAAAAACTATGCATACCATCTTTAAGATCAACTGCTTTATTCCTGCTTACAGCCAGAGGCTTCTACTCCATATATGGTGTTCTTCATTTCTGACATAACTTCCCATGGGACCTGGGGCATATTACAGAAAGATCCTAACTTTAGAATCCTACCTTATCTGTTTGGTAACCATGGTGATTTCAGACCTCATTTAGAACAAAGGCAATTGAAGGATGACATTTCTTAAGTGCATAATTTTATCTTAATTACGGACAGGAAAAGGGTATTACAGAAGCATCCTAACCTGACAAATATCCTAGAAACTGCCTTAACTTTAGGACAAGCCTAATAGTGTCCTAGGGTCCTATTTTAATGATCTGGGAGCATGGCGCAAGTGCACTTAGGGCGTGTCCGAACCCACTTTTGCTAGTTTAACGATGGAAAAAACGGTTGCATGGTCCAAAAGGGTTGTACCTATTCCCTTAATGAGTAATGGGTGTGTTTGGAGCGTAACGTGTAGTAAACCAATCAGAGTGTCATCATCCATTCCCTTTAAAAGCCAGTTGCGCTTGCACCATGGCGGATTCACTATTTACATGGCGGAAAGACCGAACACTTCTCTAGAGAGGAATCCTTTCATTTTTTCTATTTAAAAATGTTTGTGCACTGCTGCACACATTCTTTTGTGTGTAATAAGCAGAGTGTACGTGCGTTGTGGACCCTCCTATAGGTGCATATTACCAATGCGCCATTTAAATAACACAAAAAATACTGTGCCATTGACTTTAGACCAGGTTTTTGTTGGTCAATGGCGGAGTTGTTTTCAGTTGGCTCAAAATAGCAACGCGCCAACAATGCACCTGAACACACCTGGTTTTCAGACCAGCACCCCCATGGGCGAACAGATGGACGAAAGTGCATTTGCTATTCAAAGAACGCGGAGTTGGAGGTAAAAATGATAACTGCGTCGGGCTGAAACTAGCAAAAAACACTTGCGTCGTGCCTGGCATCGCATTGCACCGGGTGGATGCAGGGGTGCCGCTAGCAATTTTGGGCCCTATGAAAGAATATGAGGTTGGGCCCTATGAAAGAATATGAGGTTGGGCCCTGCTAACACACCCATTCTACACCAAACATACAAGCCAAGCTAGCTATCCAAAATCTAATAGTGACCTATTACTCAAGCTTGCTCATTCCACTCAGCGCTGCTCACTCATCCCAGAATGCCCCATTGTGACATGTTCAAAAATATATCAAATAAGTAGCCTAGGGCTGTCCCCGACTAAAGTTTTTTATATACTAGTAGTTGTTCATTTAAGCCATTCATTGACTAAACACTTTTATTAATTTAATTACATAAATATGAGAGAATTCTAAACCAGAGCGTTTACGTAATATGTATTACCGTAATGAGTAGGCTACCGATATATTATTATCCCCACTCAAGCACATACATTAAGCTTGCCACAAAGAACAGGCAAAAGTATTGATTTTGAATGTGGCAAAAATAGCAGGGAAACATTTTAATTGTTTATTAATAAACTAGAGTTTTCTGTGTCAATATCGGCTGACTCGCCACTGTAGCGGACGCCAAGAGAAAAATGCACATTTTATTACATAATCAGAGAGCAGCCTATTTCTTTTTGTTTTGAATTGTTTTGTTTAAAAGTAGGCATAGACATTTCAAGCAACATATTTCTCATGTCTGTGAGACACGCTCCTGTTCACATGTAATGCTATTAATGTCGCTGAAGCCTCCATGTCATGATTATATTGACTGCTATATTTCCTAATTGTTTACTAAATCCAGCCAATTGGTTTATGAAACATTGATTAAAATTAAGATAAAATTTAAACAAAACAAAATTAATTTATAGAAAGACTTTATAGGAAACAAAATTCAATGAAGTGCTCTGATTCTGTGCCTTACTCATGCTGCTCACTTTTCATAATCAACATATGAAATAAATAAAAATTTGATTTAAACATAGCCTAACTATAAAACTAAATAGGCTACGTTTTCTTTAAAGCTACACTGTGTGATATTTTCCCCCATCTAGCGGTGAAAGGGTATATGACCATCCAGTAAATATTAGTTTCTTTTCCTCCCAATTCCGATTTCGTTTTAACTCCTACGGTGGCCGATTTAGTCCAAGATTAACATGGCTTCCAGTTCGATCCAGCAATCCCCCTCTTCACATTCGCCATCGAGTTGTAACGCGTGTGTCCGGGTGAAAAATACGGATAGCTCACTCAACGCAACTGGAGTCGATGCAAACACATTGACATCAAACAGCCCGCACTTTATTCCCCGCGGAACCCCCCACAAGAGTCCGGCACAAACTCCACTTCCGTCCACAGCATTACCCAACAAAACAAAAATAAATGAATGTTAGCAACAGAAGACAGAAAATAATCCGCACACATGGGAGCTCGAGGCGCAGTGCACACACACACACAGAACGCAGGCGCTCCAACCGGGGCGAACGCTCTTAAAGGGGCCACACTATTTTCCTACTCGTTACAGAGTGTTAAAACGCGAAAGGCGACGCTTGAATTTACGGGTATGTCCCTCTTTGGCTAATGTACTTTCAAGATGGAGGGGCAACATGGCGACCCCCATTCGAACCCCTTACCCGTATGTATTTTCAATGGCATATTATAAACTTACGAGAATACTTTATTACTTGAAAGAAGTAAATATACATTAATGAGCACATACATTTTTGAAAGAACTAAGTGTTTTTAGCTAAGAATAAACTAAAACAGTTACACAGTGTAGCTTTAACCCTCTGTCTGACAAAGTCGTTGGTGCCTTCTAATGGATTTTTTCCCTTTATGACAGCGGAAACAACTCCATCATTTTTAGCCATACAGATAAGTGCAAGACATAATTTTTATTTGTGTACACTCACAATAACAATAAAGGCTGTGGATTTAGGGAACGGATTATTTTGCACTCCACTCCAAACGCTGTCTTCATTTCAAAACTGTATTTTGTTTATTAAACGCAAAGTTTTTCATTTCAAAAGCATTTCTAAATTCAGTTTATATTTACAACAAATGAAATTCTGAGCCAAAATAACGAAGTGGTAAAAAAAAAAAATGTAGTTACCACCATGCAAATTCAAACATTCCGCTCGTCTCTGTATGTGGCAATTCGTCACAATAACCTTACCTGGTGTAAGTAAAAGAAGATCATGGATGGTATGTTTGGACAGAAGACGAGACAGAGTTCTTTATTAAACTCATAAAAGACAATAAAATAGAAAATGCCACAATCGACTTTTAGAAAATATCGCAAAAGTGTTGTGCAAATCTGTAATGGAAACGCGGCTACTGATGAGTGCGCTAAGGCAGGACCAAACCATTTCATGCAGATACAGGGGGGTGGTCGGTCAATATGGATGTTTACTTTTTGGTCAATGGGGATATTTAACTTTTATTGCCAAAATAAGTCAAATCAAAGACATCATTCATTTTATTATTATTTGAAATATACTCAATGATAATAGTTTATATAGTGTAATATCATTTTTTTTATTAGTTTTCACCATGGAATTGTCCTAACTTTTCCCCCCTATACGGCGCTCCTGAGTGCATGATAGCTTCGAAGCTTTGGTAGTAATCAACATCGAATATTTGAAGCTTCGGAGGGAAGGGGCTGAACATATTCTTCTCTCTAATAAAAGCAGGATGCGCCGTGCCTCACGCGGGCAGGGCTTATATGCTCCAAGAACGGACACTGCACTAGTGATACAAAACACACAGGTCTGTTACGTCACAGTTTTGATATATTATGGGTGAGGGTGAGTAAATCATGGGCTAATTTTCATTTTTGGGTGAACTATCCCTTCAAAAAAAAAAAAGAAGAAAAGAATATTCGAATCCCAAATTTGAAAATTGAATACCAACCAATCGAATGAATATTCAAATATTCTGGTCCAGCCCTAGTACGATAGTAGCCTGGCTCCACCCTCCTACGTACTTCCGCTCAATTTTCATTTTCCTTCAGTACTACGTCTGGGATTGCTATATATGCTTAGGTTTTCTCCCGAACAATTTTTTACCGGCCAATCAGTGAACAGAGGGAGCGGCAGAGAGCGATGACGTTGATGTTGTGCGCTAGTTTGAGTTGTAGTTCAGTAATGGTGGCAGTGAAAGATGCGAGTCTGTTGTACCGCTGACGAATGTCCAGAAGTTAAAGCCGGAGTGTGGCGAGGTGGACGAGCGAGCGAGATCGGTGTGCGTGATTGAGAATGAGACACACTGGTCTCGAGTCCTCTCATGAGGGAGCACGGAGGCATATAAGGACGAGTGACACCGGTGAAGGATGAGAGAGGACCAGGCCTGGATTTTAAGTTGTGTTTTGTTTACATTTTGTTATGTATGCGCACGGCAGTCGTCCGTGAGGGGCTTCCGCTTTGACTTTCATTTTGTGTTTATTATTTGTTTAAAAGTTGTTAAACGTTCGCCGGTTCCCGCCTCCTTCTTCCCTGAACAAACGAACTCGGTTACACGGAGCAAGAACAATCACTGCTGAGTTTTGTTGGTGGCCATGATGTTGTGGTCCGGGAAAAGTCTTTTTCAGCTCGCTCCGTTAGTGGTGAAGGAGTTGGCTGAAGCCGCCCGTCTCCCACCACCCACGGAAAAAACCCAGGCTGAATTATCGACTGCTTTTGACAAACACCAAGGTCGTTTGGTAATGTAATTGCTCTCCGAATCCATATCTCTGAGTTTTCAAGAATATATCGCTTCAAAATTCACTGTTTATATCCTTTTTTGACCCCTGCAGAGCACCGTGCGGTTGCGTGAGCTGTAATTTGGATGCATTTCTAGACTTTTATTTCTTTAAATGCTGGCAAGTGTTTACAAGAGCAAAATATTTCATCACCGCTCAAAAAATAAAAGAAGAAAAGCACGTAAACGCTTGAATTGGGCTGTTATTTACGGCAGCATTTATTCTTATCATACCAAGCATATAACATTTTATTTACAGCATATACAATCATGTTATGATTGCACGAGATATGCACCACGAGAGCAGCGCGTTCCGATCACAAAACTCTCCTCTCCACCGTGAATAAATCACAATCCGAATGTACAAGGTTTTATCACTGACACTGAGGTGGTGTGAATCACCGAATGGCGCGTGACATACGTCACAACCAAACGTTAGCGATTGGTTAGGCAGATCCAGAGTGACTCTTGGCAGATCCAATAGTTTTAAACTTCAACAGAGTTCCCGCCTTCAAGGAAGTAAACGCTTGTTAATGGAGAGTGGCCAGACTCTCTGGTAAGACCAGACTAGTATGATAGATTGAAAGCCAACTGTAAAAATCACAACAATAGCCGTCTGAGAATGGCGTCCCATTTATTCATGATACAAGATGAATAACAGCGATGTTTGATGGAAGAAAGACTTTATGAACACCCAAGCGAGGTGCTGCATTTTGACGACAAAACACTGATAAATAATTACAGACTCCCATGAAATATAGTGGTAGGCTTTGCCTTTTCTACCAAACTTCTCTTTCTGCAGCACTTAATTAAAAGCTCCACTATTTTTATTTCTTCTCCATATTAATCTCTAGTGTTTACTTCACAGCAGCTGCTTGCGTGTCGGACCTTAAGAGTTGATTACAGAACTCGATGGAGCGGTTTAACATCTCCTAGTACAAATAAGATGAGATCTTGATAAGAATCCTAAATCAAGATAAGATTTGCTTCTGTAATACTAATTTGTGGAAAACCCTAAATTAACTTGTCAGATCTAAACTTAAGACTTAAGATAGAAAGTTTCTGTAATACGCCGCCTGACCTATAAACTTGAGAAAGCACATTGCTTGTCAAAGGGAGGCTTTATTTGGCAGGTAATTTATGTCCCAGTTAAAATCTAAATATCTGGAGCAGGACTTTGGTATGCAGAATGATTCTTAAAGGATTTGGCTGTCTGGAGTGTTATCATATGATGAACAATGAAAGATTACTTACAGAATGTAGGTAATGACACCAATACTCCTGAAAAACATCACAAGAGCATGATTAATCATCAGTAATTGAATCTTAAAGCCTGTGTATAGAATTCTGAGCTATTCAACATGCAAACCAAATATAAATATGAACATAATAAAAATATATTATTAAGTAAAATTATAATAATTATTATAAATATTACAAAATATATTCCCAAAAATATTATTAATAATAAATAATATTTGATAAGCTATTTTATATATAATATTTTATCATTAAAAATATATATATATAAATATAATTCATAAAGTTTACATTTTGATATAGAAATTCACTTTATTTATTTTATATATTCTTTTATATGTTAAGTGACTTAACACAATTTTATCAGTGTTCTCTAGAAAATGACTTTGTTTGTGCCAAGCTCTACCAGTTGAGCTTCAGGAATGTAAACCAAACACGTATTATGCTAACAATTACGCTAACAGACAAGAGTTGTTGTCTTTGGCAGATGATAGCTACTGCGTTTCGTCAAAAGCCAAAATAGTTTGCCTTCTGACAACGCTTTACATGACATCCATATTCAGTTACATATCATGACTTACAAATACATATACAAGCTGAGACAGATGCACACACTTAAACGAGCACCTGGGGATGTGTGAGGAAGACAAGCCTGAGCATGCCTAAACACTCCCTTATGCACTCTGACACTATTTGCATGTACGTTTGAGTGTTTGTTACTAATTTAACCAGGTAAGACTTACCACATATCTGCTGCCGTACCGAGAGGCTCGAAGTTGATGATCTCAGGGGCTGAGAGAAAAGGAAAAAATTAATGTAAAGTTAAAATAAAACTCTCCTGTTGGCTCTCATAAAACCCTCAGCATTTTTTCAGTTGCAACGGCACACTGATTTCATTTTACTGCATTAATCAAAAGTTTCAGACAGCTTTGGCCAGGCAGAAGCAAGCATTTTTGAGAAGTCAAACTCACAAAATCACACCATTAAGGGCATTCTTTGAGATCCACGACACATGTTTATGTCCTCACATGAACCACAGCAAATTGTGCTCTGTTCCCAACTGAGTTTCATACGAACAAAGCTTCATTTTACCTCTACAGAAAATCTGCAGGATTTTTTTGTTGGTTTAAAGTAGCAAATGGACTGTCTTAGTAAACATTTTCAGAGATGAAGGCGTCTTCTGTTAATCTCTAATTGTTTTGTGACTGAAAATGACTTAATTTGTTACATTTAGCGCTTTTTCTGGGTACTTAAAGCACTTTACATATAGAAGGGGGGAAATCTCCTCAACCACCACCATGGTAAACTTAAGTAGTAGTTAAAAAAAAGGAAACAAACACACAAAAGGATTGGAACAACATAAGGGTGAATAAATGATGAGGAAATAGAAATTTTTGGGAGAACTATCCCTTTAAAGTGGATAAACGTGTTAGTCTATCAAATGAAAGTGTGTTTTTAATGACAAAGTGGTGACGATAGCTTAATTATTGAGGATAGGTTCAGCCATAAGTAGGGCAGACTCTGGAACTGGTGAGTTAGATTACACTTCAGCCTATCACTATATGTGCTTAGAAAAACACTTAACCTCTTGTTGTTGATAAAGGATGTCCTCATGATAAGTAAAGTGCTAGTCACTTTAGACAAAGGAGACAGCTTAATATCAAGTAGCATACTACTTCTGCCTGGTCATGTGGAGAAAATCCAATACTTACATTGCCCAATACCAATATTCACAGTTTTCTACTTACATTTACATGTATTCAGCAGAGTACAAGAATATTTACAGGATAAATAATGTATTTTTTAAAAAGAGGTTATTTAAAGGGGTCATGAACTGGCTTTTTAATTTTTTTTTAATACTGTTTTCTGAGGTCAACTTATGACGTTCACATGGTTTTTACATTCAAAATCATCATAATGAATAAGTAATGGGCTATTTTCTACCCTGGTTTTGAGCCTCTCTCCTGGAACAGGAGATTTTTTTATGGGCGTGCCGCACTGAAGATTTGGAAGTAAACCCCCACTGCTATGATTGGATAAGCTTTGCATATTATAATGAGCTCCGTCTCCCCTGTGAGTACACATTAGGGATTGTTTTGAAAGCGTGTGGGAAACGGCAACCGGAATTATTCGTCCCACAGGGCTCGCAAAATGTCTTTATCAAACAAACCATCCACCAACAATTAATTGGAATGTTATTTTGTATTTCTTGGCCCGCCCGATCAGTGGATATAACCACGAACCGTGCATCACTAACACACACACACACACACACACACACACGGACGCACGCACACACAAGCCTCACTGCAGAGTCAGACAAATCAAAGCTTGATCAAAACTTCTGCAATTGTATTTTTCCTTCAAATATCAAGTCAAGAGAGTGACCAACTCTCAACTCTATTTCACTATTTAAGCCCATCACCAGGCCAGCCTGTGACAGCGTGGTAAGTTATGTTCAGTTAGACACGTACACATAATAAATAAATATCAAACGATCTGTAACAATGCAATACCGTCACATATAAAAAAAATTAATACAAATTCTCACATTAGTGTGTTGCTTCATTCATTCATGTAAGTTAACCTCATCCTGTCTGCAAAGCCAGTCTCTTGTTTACAAACGAATCTGTGGTGAAATGAAGGAACAACTGCGCAATGTCTTCCCCACGTGAGCTGGATATTCATTAAAAATAAAGTTCATCCATGCATTCATAATATTGGAATCCGAATGAAGCTTATGCAGCATGTTTATTGCTTGGAAGTTCGATCCGGTTTAGCTCCACGTAGGCCAATAATCGGTGGGCAGGGCTACAGAATCAGGTGTTCTTCTTCTGTTGAGGCGGTGTTTCACCACACCACACTCAGACGTCAGAGCCTGGCACATAGGCCCGGTTGGGGTGCTAGAGGGTGCCAAGCACCCTCAAATGCAAGCAAAAGCACCCTCATTTGATACTGTAATAATATTGGCGAAACAGATTTGCAAATTTGTGTCCGAGTTCTGGAGAGTGTCAAATGCATCTATTTACAGCGAGTTTTTGCAGCGGTGAGTAATGTAGCCAATCACAGTTATAGTTGTTGATTTCTCGAACGCAATCAGAATCTCAGTTAACGCAGGCTCGCAAAATCTACAAAGACACAATGCAAGTAAGAAATGTATTGTTGACTACTTCATTTTTATAACGGAACTTTGTGAGATCGCGATGAACTGACAAAGCAACAGCATTTTAGTGATCGTAGCGATCTTGGGTCACTTTCGAGGCTTCGAGTCATTCATTGAATAAAACTATTATTGCTTAGAGGACCAACGGTCAATTGCATGCAGCAAAGTTTCGGAAGTGACATCTAAATATAAATGCCACTCTGTACGAGACAGAAATATCCTCCTGAGACCCAGAATAGAGGTTTTGCTTCTGACAGGGATGCAAACGGGTGAGGGGTAAAAAAGGTGAGAACATTGCGTGGATAGAGAAAACAATCTCTCTCTCTCTCTCTCTCTCTCTCTCTCTCTCTCTCTCTCTCTCTCTCTCTCTCTCTCTCTCTCTCTCTCTCTCTCTCTCTCTCTCTCTCTCTCTCTCTCTCTCTCTCTCTCTCTCTCTCTCTCTCTCTCTCTCTCTCTCTCTCTCTCTCTCTCTCTCTCTCTCTCTCTCTCTCTCTCTCTCTCTCTCTCTATATATATATATATATATATATATATATATATCAAGTGTCCTGACCTCAGAGAATGTTTTATATATATATACACATTTACTTTTCATGCTTATTTCTAGACACTATTAAGTATCTTTGCTAATTCTAACAGGTAAGAGGTAAAAAAGTTTTTGTGTTTAATGTAGAGCAAAACAACCCATTCAATAGATGTGGGAGCTGAATGCATAAACAAAACAAAAACAAGAAGGCAACAACCAGATAAAACGTAGCAATCAAATAACACTCAAAACTGAAGATCCCACTGGTTACAAATGCATCAATATGGGATACTTTGTACACCATCTCGCAAGTTAAACCTTATTTTTTCTGACGTTTAGCCACCAGAATTTCAAGGACCCGCTTCCTTTGTTTTGCTGCATGTCTCAGCCTTGACCATTTTTCTTTGATGCATTTATTTTAAAAAAACAACAACATTTTATTACCTTGTAATGTCACTTCACAAAACGAGAAAAAAAAGATCAGCCTGAATGCCTGAAAAAAAAAATCAAAATTCACAAAACCTTTTTTTCTGGTTCTCAGGAAGATATGTTAAAATACTAGTAACGCGTTAAAGCAATGTAAAGGCAGACTAATGATTAATAGATAATTTGTAGCAAAATATTTTTTAAATTCCAATTATTGGTAAATACATTTCTCACTGTACACTGCTATGGTGGAGCCGTTGATTAGCCTATCTGCACTTTACTTGTTTATAATTTATTATTTAATATTCATACTTTTACTGGTCAAATCTAACTATTTGGATATTTATTATTCTGCCACAAATCAGAATTAAAACTAACTCAAATCTGTTCTGCATATCAGAATTAAAAGATAATCCTTATTTGTACTGGTTGTAAAAATAATATTGGTCCCTCCCTAGTCTCCTGAAGTACACAGATTGAGAGTACACAGACAATACATATTTGCATGTGCTTTCTGTCAAGGTCAATATATAAAAGAGCACTGGCAAGTGTAGCAGGCCAACCAAAGAATGTGTGTGTGACATTTCAGTTTTCTGCGCACACATACACATTGTAGTTTAAGGGAACCGATGAGCTGTTAAATCACTCAAGGACATTTCTGCAATACATCAGAGGTGACATCATATTTGCGACCTCACAATAGTTATTTCTGTCCCTGTCCACTCATTTTTCAGCTGAACTGACACAGCTCGGCCATTTCATCTGAAGTTAGCTCGTCTCCATGGAGATTGCTAGAACTAGAAGCTGTGCATATTGCTAAAGGCAGGAACATAACACATGCAGAGAAAGAAGAAGGTGCTGAGTCAAACACACACTCGAGCAGATGCAACTAAACATGCGCGCACACACTTGGCCAAAAAAAATTAAAATACTGTATGCAGTTATGTAAAATGCAGATGCTATTGGAAAAGCACACACTTAGCTGTTGACACATTTATTGTTTGCTGCTTAAATAATAACAAAACCGGTTTAACAGCACAAACATCTGAAGGAAACTTTATCGGCCCCCTTGATGACTGAGGTTTTAGACCACCATATAAGAACGTTAAGTATACAATCCCGTTCAAATATTTGGGGTCAGTAAAATTTTATTTTTGAAAAAAATACATTCATTCACAGCAAAGATTCATTAAATTGATCAAAGTGACAGTAAAGACTTTGATACAAAAGGTTTCAATTTCAAATAAATGCTGTTCTTTTGGACTTTTTATTAAAGCTAGGGTAGGAATTTTGAGATTTTGGGCCAGTTCGCTCCCTTAACATGTAAGCTTTCATGTCAAAATAAAAAATATGTCAACATTATACATTAAGGTGGTTATTTCATTATATTTTGTCAACTTGCGCCTTTAAATTTCAACCGGAAAACACCAAAAGTTAGCATTTTAACACAAGCTCCCGTGCCGTCTCCATTCACAGAAACATGTCATGCCTGCAGGGGCGTAAATTTCATCTAAAAGTTGGGGGGGCAATAAACATGAAATTTCTCAAGAACAATTTTTGAAGGGGACACAAATAATGCAGCCAAAATCGTACTTGTAAGGATATGTGTACCACAAAAAAAAAAATGTGGGGGTGTTTTGGTGCACTGAAAAATTATTAATGTCCGTTTTTCTTTTCTCTGTCATTTTATCTGACCAACAACACAAAGCGGTCATATTATAATTATTAAATTATCTTGCGTCCTCCACATAGTATTTTATACTATGATATTCAGATATTTAGATATTCAACTGCAGCAAGCCCTCTGATCTGCCACTTATTATCATATTGAGCAAAACCCTACACAGATCTGACTGAACTTTCGGTTTAGAATATGCCAATTTTTTGAATTTGGGGGCGGGTTGCTTGAATTTTGGGTTCATTAGCCTATTATTCGCAATGAAAAACACAACAACAAAACAGTGCAATGACACACTCCCTTAAATAGGCGCTTTTACGCTTTGAAACCAAATCTTGGATAATCTTGTCTGTCAGCTGTTTGCTCGTTCGGCTCGTGCTGTATTGAGCAGACACGTTCAGTTTTTAATTGTTTTGTCAGTTCTCTAACTGAACTCAATGATTTTATTACTGTACAGCGGGGCGGGGCGGTGCGGCGGTGGGCAAGTGATGTTAACAGTGTTTTGTCTAATCTGTATTAAAGAGAAAATAATAATTTCATCTGACGTTTAAAGTGAATATAATAGCCTTGACAGCTACTTACTGGTGTTTCACAACTGCTGTCTGAAGAGCCTTGTTGTCTCCCCAAACTTGTGTGGTGGTTTTTCTACGTTCTGTAACGTTAGTTGAGGTGCGCGGTGGATCAAACCACTGTGAGGGGAGGGGGGGGCTCAAAATGTTTCTAAACTTAAAACGCATTTTTTTTCCCTCGTTGGCGTTTGTATTGTTTCACTACTTACACATTTATTTTAAGTATATATTGTTATATTATTTACAATACTCAGCATGGTTTTTAGGGGGGGACAGCCCTCAGATTGGGGGGGTCCTGTCCCCCCTGTCCCCCCCGCGATTTACGCCCCTGCATGCCTGGTATCATTGTAAAGCTCTCAGTCTCATACATAGACTGTAAAAAAAATATGGACGTAAAATATAGACTCCCGGATAACAGAAAATGGGCAAAAGGGCGGGACATGGGCGGAGCTGAAGTGACGCGATGACTAACAGAAAGCAGATAAATGGCTATCCACCTGTCACTCGAAGTGGCCACGCCCTTAATTATGCAGAACGTTAAGGCTTTATATAATGTTAACGAATGAGTTACAAAAAAATCCACCCCCCTCACAGTTGTCATGAAGGGCAAAATTAGCCATATAGACCAAAATCACAATTTGTACCAGGCTGTAAACGTGTTTTATTCTGCTGTAAAGTTGGGCATTTTAACATGGGGCTCAATGAGATTCTGCTCCCTTCTGGAGCCTGTCCCTAGTGGCCAGTCGATGAATTGCAGTTTTATGTCACTTCCGTATTTGGCTTCAAGAGAAACTGCGGGTGGTTGCCACTTGGTCTTACACAGCGCTGTCTAATCCAAATATGGGCATTTCCCTTGTAGAACTAACCAACCGCGAACGTTTCCCGGGTAATCTACAGCCGAAAACCACATCTAATTGGTCGATGTGAATTTCTAACTATGGGATTGGCTGCCCTTTCCTTGTTTATTCTCTGCCTGAGAGAAAATGCAGACAACACCGAAATCAGCTCACAAACGTTCAGAGAAAAGACGGCTGTCACTTGCAAGAGCTAGTAAAAAGAAAGTAAACAACAACAGATTAAATGATAAGACCCCGTCAGCGAATTAGATTAAATTAGTATATAGATCAGGGGTAGGGAACGTTGATCCTGGAGAGCCACTGCCCTGCAGAGTTTAGCTCCAACCCTTAAAAAAAACCCTCACCTGTCTGTAACTTTAGTAATCCTGAATACCTTGATTAGCTTGTTCAGGTGTGTTTGATTAGGGTTGGATCTAAACTTTGCAGGGCAGTGGCACTCTAGGATCAACATTCCCTACCCCTGTTATAGACGGACATACAACAAACAGGGACAGTTTGTTTGCAGTTTTTGTGACTGTTGTTATGTGTATTTGTTAAGGTAGTTCTCTTTAAGAACTAAGGTATGGCTATTGCAATTCATAATTTATTAATTTATCAATTTCCATGTGTTTTAAGTATTATACACTACTGATATTAATGAAGTGAATATATATTTTGTTTGTACTTTGAGGGTTTTAATAGAAATGTATGAATTTATACAATATAAAACTTGAAAGGCCGTTTTCTCAAAATGAGTTTTTTCCTCACACTCAGAGTCAGGTATATCCACTTCGTGCCTTCAGGCACTTCATGCCATCTAATGTCAGGGAGTGAAATTGCACGTTCACTCGGCGCATCGCGAGTGAAAATCGCTTGGGTGTGAACACTCAAGACGCGCCGAAAAACGTCACGAAAAACGCTGGCGATAAACGCGCGCGATATTCGTCCCGGTGTGTACAGGCCTTAAAGCACCAACTTTTCCAGTCTTATACTGAACTATATCCTGAAGGCTTTTACAGAGGGATTTGTTGATATATCATTCCTATCCTGAGTTATAGGTCCTTTTACTCCCAAAAACATGGCGAAAATTGTCAGTATTCTCTAATTTACTTAAGCACAAAATAAGATCTCCAGAATCCCCTCTGTAAAAGCCCTCTCATCTAATATGTATTGTTAACAAATAGAACCACAAATTTTAAACCTGGTCCTTTCCAATTTCCAGATTTTGTTTATGGAAATGTATGCAAATGAGCATATATTTAAGTATATAATCCCTCATTTGCACAACTTGGAATACATTTTTTTCTCATGTTTATGTCAGTAATAAACTCTTTTTTTCACAGTGATATCTTCTAATTTAAGAAAGTGAATCTACAGGTGAATCTATTCACCTGTAGTGTCTCGCCTTAAAGTCTCTTCACATCCTGATAGCAATCAATAATTAAAGTGGTATTTCTTCTGTGGAAGGCTCAGGACCATAAAATGTTCGTCCAATCATTGCATTCGGTCCGAATGCAAAGATAGGATGTCTAATCTGCCTGTTTATTTGGATAATTTATTTGGATAATCTTCCATCAACGTTCAGTTCTATGATGCTATGCAGCCTGAGCAAGAGTGTAAGGAAGGCAAACAGTGACTACCTTACGTTCCTCCTGAACCAACAACACCTGGCACATGAGGTAATCTGAGAGCGTTGAATTCGACCCTCCACCAAAACCGTCTCTTGTTGTGGAGCTATGCAGACTCATGCGTGTGTGTTTTGGAGGAGGCGTAGCTTTGGAGAGCGCTCTGAAGGGAGGTTGGGATCTTATGCTTTCAAAGCTAGCTTGCTATTGCTAGCCTCTCCAAAACTGCCTACCTTACCTTTAAAAAATATTAAGTAGCACAACTGTTTTCAACATTGATAATAATAATAAATGTTTTTGAGCACCATACCAGCATATTAGAAAGATTTCTGAAGGATCATGTGACACTAGGGGTGGCACGGTTCACAAAACCCACGGTTCGGTTCGTATCACGGTTTTAGGGTCACGGTTTTCGGTTCTGTACGGTTCTTGTTGTTGTTGTTTTTTATTTACTTCAGCATATGATATATAGCTTAATCATCCACAATTAGGATACAGTATTAAAAATTGTTATATCAAGTTGTTTCCTAACTGGCTGTCTACCGAGTCCGACACATTGGCGTAATATTTTTCATGTTAATCATATCAATTTTGATCAGAACAATGCACTGTGGCTTTAATTCAGCTGACCTGATTAACACATTTCACTATGAAGTGTCCTGTGTGTTTCACAATCACCATATGACATCCAGCGCTGTGAAAAAATAACATAAAATACACGAGAACACAACACTGCCAGAAGTTTTTGCCCAAACTTCAAAGGCATGTTTAAACTATTAGAACTAGAAGCATATTTTAACTTTTAAATGTTACATTTATCATGTGAATTACTTATATACAACATATGAATGTGTGTATGAGACAGAGGGGAACACGGTCTTGCAGCAGATATATATATGTTGCCCATCATAAATCAAAGCACGAGACAGACAGGGGTCAGAGGAGAACACCGGAAAATGTGACAGAATGGACTATATTTGCCTGTATTTGCAATACACGAACCGTGGTTCAGATGCGCGACTCGCGAGACAAACACTGCCAGTGTATGTCTGCTCAACGGGCACGCGCGGCGCGGCTCCCGCTCTCGCACTGCATCTGCCCTGCTATATGATGCTAGCGCATCCTCCAACTCCGGACAGCCTTCCTTATCTCTACCACTTTCATTTCTACATGTGACGTGACCTGCAGCCTACGGGCACAAGGATACATTGCGCATGCGCGAACCGTGCGACGCACACACACCGAACCGAGACAAGAAAACCGAACGGTTCGGTTTTTTTCCATGTACCGTGCCACCCCTATGTGACACTGAAGAAGCAATTATGCTGAAAATGCATCCATCACAGGAATAAATTACATTTTAAAATATAATTAAAAAAAAGAAAACCTTTATTTGAAATTGTAATAATATTTCACAATATTATAGTTTTACTGTATTTTGGATCAAATAAATATAGCCTTAGTAAGCATAAGAGACTTCTTTCAAAAACATTCAAATCTTACCCCAAACTTTTGAATGGTTGTGCATATCTCATGCTTGTGGTATTGGACAAGCATTCAGGTCTGCATTTGCATATTTACGTAGGTTTATGGCCTTTAAATGAACACATTCACTTGAAGTCAAAACCACACAGACTGAACCACTCACCGATATACTGAGGGGTTCCACCTAAACTCTTATACTCTTCTCCTTGAATGAAGCGATGAGCCATGCCGAAATCAATGATCTTGATGTCTGGACTGGGAGCAAGCTTGTCCGACAACATGATGTTCTCCGGCTGAAGAACAAAAAGTAATATAAAAATATGTCTTTAGCCATACTCACAAAATGTTTATTGATTTTTTTTTTTATTGTAAATGATATGTTTAATTTGAACTTGTGTTGAAATTCATCTAACCCTAACCTAGTTTTTTTCTACACAGGTTTTAGGCCAGTAAAATTCTGATATGGTTTCTTTGAGAATCTTTGATGACAAAGTTGATATAAGGCATTTCCACAATGTGCACATAATCAACTGATCTGGATAAACATTGTTGAAGTGTGAATATTTCATCAGGAAGTGTCTAATTTTGGTCAGAGGTGACAGTTTGGGAGAGAAAGGTACACAGTCTACTTCCTCATTAACATGTTGAAATCTTTACAGGAAGTGACAGGCTGGCTACGCAGAGTTAAAATAAAATTTTGAAGGCCATTTGAAACTGTTGTGGTTGAATGATTCGCTTTTCGGACTTGTTTATCTGGGGGGTTTGCATACAGCTGGGCTTCCTTCCTACCTTCAGGTCAAAATGTCCAACGTTTTTTTGGTGCATGTAGCTGACACCTTCCAGAATCTGCTTCATAAACTCAATGGCCTCCGTCTCGGTGAGGTTTTCTTTCTCAGCGATGAAATCAAAGAGTTCTCCACCTTTTATGCTATATACAAAAAAAATAAAAAAATAAAAAATAAGCCAGAGAAGACAGGAATGAACCACAGGTCATCATCATTGGTGTAATGCAATTGTTTTTATTATTTAAAAAGCTAATAATAATTAAAACATTTTTTAAATGTATTTAATTCATTTTAAACAGAGGTTTAAATAAAAAATATTCCAAATATTTCCAAGAATGTTAAAATCCAGAGAAATAAGCTATTTTAACCTGGCCGTGTCTGTGCATCGCCTATCAATTACATCATACCCGCGTTACCCTCAATTTTATTTTGTAGAAACCATGGAAACACCAAAGACTATTAATATATTATGTGTTTTATTAGACAGGTGAGCAACTTTTTGGATACATTCATCGACAGAAAACAAATCATTGTTCTATAGCTCAACACAGTTAGTCTTATTGTTTAAATCTTGTTTTCTTGATTTGCTGTGAGTACCATGTTTTTTTTACCATGCCTAATATCGATCTAACGTACTGCAGTGTGCAAGTGTCTCATAGTAGTCGCGGAGCAAATGCACAGAGTACATATTGTGGCTTTAAAAAATACTTTTGATTTTATTATAAAATATGATGGACATTTCCTTACAATATTTATAATATTATCACTTTTTATTGTTTTCTATATAAAGAAGCCTCCTCCATCTTTTCTCATTTTTTTGTACCTCAGACATACACATATACTCACAGCTCGACGATGAGGACCACCTCTGCCCTGCTCTCGAAAACATCTCTGATAGCCATGATGTTTTGATGTTGAAGGCCCTGTAGGATCTCCACCTCCTTCTCCACACTCTTCCTCTCCAGGCCCAGCCTGCTTCCTGCACCTTTCTTCAGCTTCAAGAACTTCCCCGCCCACTGAACGCCAGTGGCCCGCTCCCGCACCTCACGCACCTGCCCGAAGTGACCACTAGGACGGCAGCGTTAGACAGAATGAACAGAGAGAACTAGGCAGAACTGGGTCAAAACAGATAATCATAAAAGTACAATGCATATATAGTGCACCAGCTGTATAACATACACAGTCAAATACTTAATATACATGGCACTGTAAATTATTTTAATTATATTTATTTATTTTGTTGATTTATTTTAGATTCTTAATTTTATCTATTATTTTTTATCAGCCTAATAATAATTTATTAGGTGCGTTTTAATGTAATAATTAATCAATTAGAACTATTTTCTTTTTAAATAATCACTTAAAAATATATATGTTTATACTTACAAAATGGATATGTTGGAAATTTTTGCCATGTTAATACCAAAGTATTATTTAAAGTTCCTTTAAAATGCTATTTAAATACCAATGTATATCATAATATTTTTATATTATATAATTTTTAATATATTTTGATAAACACTACCGTTCAAAAGTTTGGATCTGTAAGATTCTTTAAATGTTTTTTAAACTCTCTCATTCTCACCAAGACGGCATTTACTTGATCAAAAATACAGTAAAATAGAAATATTGTGAAATATTATTACAATTTTAAATGTATTCCTGTGATGGCAAATCTAAATTTTCAGCATCATTACTCCAATCTTCAGTGTCACATGATCCTTCAGAAATCATTCTGATGCTGATTTGGTGTGATCATGAGTTGTGCTAGCCTGGCTCCACTCTCCTACGTACTTCCGCTCAATTTTCATTTTCCTTCAGGATTGCGGTATATTCTGTGGTTTTCTTCGGTCAAATTTTAACTGGTCCAATCAGCTAACAGAGGGAGTGGCTGAGATGACCGCTATCGTGTCGTGCACTAGTTTGAGATGACATGCGTCACGACCAAACTAGGCCTGTCGCGATTGGTCGATACAATCGACTGCGTCGGCGCTGATAATTAGTCGATGTCAATATTGTTAACCGACTGGGAAAGTTGGGTACGATATGAAATTGTATTAGTACCGGTACTTTAAAAATGACAGCACTCTAATAAGAGCAGTATTTCTTACTAAACAATGGAAGCAGAACAGTCAAATATATACACGCAGCTCAGGAAAAAGAAGGCAACAGAAACGCTTGCATTGAAAATGAAATGCGGCGCGGCCGGGAAGTGCTTGCGCTGCTGGACTTTGAACTGAAGCTTTCACTCAGACAGATCGCGACGTCAGTTTCGCGGATTATTGTGTTTCAATGGTCAAAGATTTGTAAAAATGCACGGCCTGGCGAGTATTCCGGTAAACACAGTCGTATATGTCGTTAGTGAACGTATACAGAGTTGAATGAGAAATCGGATGTGTTACAATGAATTTGGTCTGTGCAGGTCTTAAAATCAAACAACAAAAAGAAAATAGAAAAATCACCCCATGCTTGTCTGAATAACTTTAATATATTTATTAAGAATCAGTGTATAGTTTTGTTTTTACATTGAATGCTACTGTTAATTAGAGCTACTGTAGCCGAAAATAAAGCAGCTTTTGTCATATTGTTTGTAATTTACATTTTGGCTTATTATAAAAAAAAAACAGAAAAATCAAATTAAATATCTATATTGTAATTATAAAATTACATTAAAAAAAAATATTAAAATACTCGTATCATAAGATTTCGGACATCCCAACCTGTTCAGAATAGTGGTTAGTGTTAACATGATTGATAATGTGATTGTTGCAAACATCTCTCTAAGGATGTTCACACTGGCATGTATAGTAATTATTATTATATTATTATTTTTAAATAAAGAGGGGGGAATGGTCAAAAAGCAGGCAGGAACATGCTGACCAAGTGAGTTTTTAGGTTAAAAAGATAAAACAATGAATAGTAAGTTCTGTCATATTATTAAATTACTTTTACTGTTTTTAGCCATGGTATCGATTCAGTATTAGTATCGAGGTATTTTAATCTGGTGTTTTATCGAAGTCATAATTTTGGTATCGTGACAAACATTATTCTATATAAAAAAAGTATTTGCTGATATTCTCTTTTTTTATGTTGGTTCACAAATTTGTACCTTTTTACATGTTTACATAGTGCACTACAGAATGCTAAAGTTGCAAATTAAATTAAATGTTTTTGAGTAAAATTGTTGAAAATTATTTTGATAAATTAGTAGATAGACTAATCGATATAAAAATAGTTGTTAGTGGCAGACCTAGACCAAACGTTAGCGATTGGTTATGGCAGATCCAGAGTGGCTCTGGGCAGATCCAATAGTTTTAAACTTCAACAGAGTTCCCGCCTTCAAGGAAGTAAACGCTTGTCAATGGAGAGTGGCCAGACTCTCTGTACAAATGAAATGTACGAGAGTCTGGTAGGACCAGGCTAGAGTTGTGCTGCTTTTGTTAGGATTCTTTGATAAGTAGAACATTATTATAATAATAATATATATGTATGTATAATAATAATAAATTGATGACCCTAAACTTTTGAATGGTAGTATACAGTATGCAATAAGGAAAGAGAATATAACAGAATTTTTTTTTAAGTGTCTTTACCTTCCCAAAACATTTCCAATCTCATAAAGGTCTTCAACATTATCCAGCTTGAAGACAGCCATGCTGCTGTCTCTCTCTCTCTCTCTCTCTCTCTCTTCAGTGTCCTCTGTCTGTGAAAGTCCAAAGGAAAGCTATGGGCTACTGTATAAAGCTCGTACTGAGGCAAGCATTAGATCCATTCCTGAAACACAGAGAATAGAAGTTAGTCAATATCTGTTCCATGGGGAAGCTCCAGACCTGCTGAATAGATTTCCTTAGCATTTAACTAAACTTGCACAATCATTTGGAAAGTATTTTATGTCTTTAAAGGCTGCTCTGACAGGACTACAGAACTAGCTGGGAACAGAAAAGGAGAGATATCTGGAAATTATTTACGAGTCCCTAAAAAGTAAACATCTGGGATCCAAACCCCTCTGTTATGCTAGAACGACATACATGAGAAAGAATGTCACCCTAAATGCTCTAGCATGTCGGTCACAAGTAAACAAACCAGTCCTTTAAACTTCGGCCAAGTGTGGACAAACCATTCTCACAATGTGCAGTACAGATTATGAACGTACTGTGAGTGACTGCCTAACAGACCTCAGCCATCCTCCCATGGTAATGTTAACACATTCTTAGATAATGAGACAATTTCCCACATTCAGTTGTTGTGCAATAAGTGTTCAATGGCTAACACAAGTCACAAATTTGTTACTAGGGGAGGAAGAACATTTGGAGTTAGGAGGAGAAAGATTATTTATGGACTGACAAGATACACAAGGCCTTATTTTGGCATATCTATCTGTCTGCCTGTCTATCCATATAATCTATCATTAATCCATTTCAGGTGAGAAAATGTGAGTTATAAATTTAGATGGAGTGATATCAGAGACAGTGATGGTTTCACATTTCATGAACATAGCAGATGTGGTTCTGTTTATTTTCATAAGCTAAATAATGTAAATGTAATGTGAAAAAATGTGGAGCAACTGCAAATGGTAGTTTATCCGATTTGAATACAAGCTGGACAAATATATTGTGTCAATAAATCAAATACTAAAATTAGAGATGCATGGAAGTGAAAATTCTAGGCCGAAACCGAAACTTCAGTATGCACCTGACCGAAAATTTGAAACCTAAAATATTTCTGTGAGCTTAGGGAGGTGTACTGTTCATAGACTAGGCCCTATTCTTTGAACAGTACACCCCTCTAAGCTCACAGAAATGGTTAGACCCAAGTCTTCAGCAGCCAATGACACTGACCTGTTCAAACTGATTTTAAGGTGTATTTCACCTTAAATACGCGTGAATTACATGTAAAATATGCGCTGATTTGAACACGTATTTTAAAAAAAATAAAAATATGTGTTTTTGTTTTGTTTTTGTAAAATATTCACGTGTTTTTGGCCCTCTTGGCTTTCCATAAACAGGACTCGAGCTTTTTGTAAAAGTGAGGGCGCGGGTGCCGCCTCCATGTTGCCAGATCCAGTTATTATAAGCAGTTTTGGACTCGTTTTCCCACTTAACATGACACATTAGGAAGTTAATAAACTGGTAAGTTGCATGTTAGGGTTAGTGATATATTTTATTTCCAAAACACAAGCTTTTTAAAAAAAAAAATGTTATACTTATTTCTGATTATATTGTTTGTTTGTTTGTTGTTCTTTTTGCTTGTCTAACATCTGTAGTAATATCTGTCAACACTGCGCCACTGGCATTAGGCTAATAAAAAAAAACATCTCATAGACAAACTGAAATTGCTGACAGAAAGATACCACATTCGGTAAGACAAATGCAATGATCATCATCATTATTATTATCTGTAAGAAAGGTATCAACACAATCAAAACCAGTAGCATAATACAGATCTGTATGACAAGTAGGTTACAGAACTTTCCTGTCCTCTCAGACAGTCAATATTGTGCTCGTAGCGCGCACTCTTCAATTGCACGCCCAAACGCGGTGGATCTCACTTGATTATAAAAAAGCGCACAATAAACTATGAGCATGCAACAATATAGTTCATGTTAATTAGTAAGTCATGAAATTACCAAAAAGTGCCAGTAAATTAATGTCAGCTGCGAATGATTTACATGCAGGTTTATGATGTTGTTCATAGATCAGTATTCATGTTTGATTAACAGTTCATGTTAATATTGTGTAATTACCATGGTAACTGTTGTTTCCGTAACCCCAAAATGCCATTTTATTTTTACTCTCATACCAACTTACAACTAACATTATGGCGGCAGTGGCTCAGTGGTTCATGTAGGTTGTCTACAAACCGGAAGGTTGGTGGTTCGATCCCCGGTTCCACCTGACCAAGTGTCAAGGTGTCCATGAGCAAGACACCTAACCCCAGCTGCTCCTGACGAGCTGGATGGCGCCTTGCATGGCTGACACCGCCGTCACTGTGTGAATGGGTGAATGTGAGGCAATGTGTAAAGCGCTTTGGATGGCCATTGGTCTGTTAAAAGCTATATAAATGCAGTCCATTTACCATTTTTTGTGAAGGCTGTCATATTCATACATTTTTTGTGTAGGCTATCTTACAGTTTTTTTCAATTGCTAACAAGCATTGTTCAATACTGAAACTACATTTTCAAAACTCTTCATACAGTCTGCATTTCCAAGATTAATTTTGGCCAAACAGTTAATCTAACCCCCAAAACTCACTCAGACCACCAAAACAATTCTCATTCAGAAAACATGCATGTCACTCATAACACGCTGACCTAAAAAACACTAGCAACAGGGAGCTAGATTTTCTATATTTCAAAATAATTTCTGCAGAAATGCTTGAAATTTGCCATCATTCTGATTTGAATGTGCTTTTATCACTGCTTTTGAAAGCAGTGTGTTAGCATATGAAAAATATCCTGCAAATATATAGCTTTTTGCAGTTTGTGGAGTATGAATGACAAAAGTGTTTGTGGATTTTGAAAAATGTGGTGATTGAATGCATTTTGTCTGAAAGCAATGAAAAAATAATTCACAGTTTGGTCCGTAGCCTATACACTTGTGTGTCGCTGAATGTGTGAAAAGTTTTGAAAATGTGATTTCAGTATTGAACAATGCTTGTTAGCAATTGAAAAAAAAAACTGTAAAGGGATAGTCCCACCCGAAGACGCACAATTATTATAGCACAATTCTTAACACCCGACCCCACCCTGGACCTCACTCATTTTCAACCTCTGACGATGGCCAGAGAGTTAAACAAAAATGTAGTCTGCTTACACTTAAGACCTGTGATATTAATCTTATTTTTGCTTCCAAGGATTATAAGAACATATGAGGTAAAACTATTATAAATTATGCCCGCGCATTGTCTAGCGCAACTTCCTTCCCTTCATAGCGCACGCTGTCATTTCTCCCCAAACATGCATTTAACGTCAGATTCAGCACAATCTGTGATTGTTGACAAATGCACTCTCCACTGTGGATAAATTGCAGAACGTGTTTGATTAAATTAAAAGCACAATAATCCGCGCAATAGACGCTGTTTCCAAGTTCAAGGAGGGTGTGTGTGTGTGTGTGCGCACACGCTGCGAAACGGACCAACTTGCACATATGTTTCGTGTGCGCGACTAAACCAACCATTAAATACACAACAAAATATACCTATATCTCAAAATGACCGGCTTGGAGAGTATTCACTTAAACACAGTTTATCTTAAATGGGCGTAAATAGTTGGGAGAAATCAATGGGAGAATGATATTATTAGATCTGCATTCGGTCTTAAAGGGGCAGCATCTAATAAACCTAGTGACGATTGAGCCATTAATGTGAATCAAACAACAAAAGGCAAAGAAAAAAAATACTTGCAGCTCTTGTATGAGATAGATAATCTAGATTAATTGTAAAATTAATCTAGATTAAAATGGCTCATTTGAATTCTGCCGAAGGCATTCAGAACATGTGTGCTCGTAAGTGATCGTTTTTCTTTTTGTAGTTTGAATAATGAATAACTCCTGTCCCTTTAAGACCTGACACACACATATCCAAACACTGTTCTTGTGAGCTGGTTACGACTGTGTTTACGTTAAAACTCACCAAGATGGGCATTGAGACATTTTGGAGTGTATTTGACAATTAATAAGCTGGAAAAAGGAGCTCATTTTTGCATATGTATGGCAGAGGCGACTTTATTACGGTATGTGTGTGCGCTTCAGATGCGAGCGCGAAATCTGCGGGAATTAGTAGAATTAACGTTATGTGCAACCCCGCGCGAAATTCAGACCGGTCACACCAATACTAACAAAAGTCCAGCAGAACACCCGTTCGCAATGTTCAGAGGATTAAACGGACTGAATGAGAGGAGGCGGGTGCGTGTCACTCGCTGTCGGTCGGAGAGGAGAGGAGAGCGCAGCTGATATCGATACTGCAGAAAATGAGTATTGTATCGTTTCAGATATTTCAGTATCGATTTTTGACAACACTAGTAGGCATACACACAGGTTCGAAGACTCGTTCTCTCGTCCCCTACAGTGCAATTCGGCTAGGTGTACATCCACGCTAAAATATCAAGGTGAAAGTCATCATAGCTTGCGTTGTATAGACCCAGCTCCCAACCCAACTTTGAGAATAGATTAACGGCAATAATTTTTTTATCGCCCGATAAGAGTCTCACGTTAACGCAGCACGTTAACGCCGATAACGGCCCACCACTAATATATATATATATAAATATATTTGATTAATGAAAAGGTAAAAAGAACATCATGTAATAATATTTCACCACTCTAAAAAAAATGGTTCTATATGGCACCAAAAATGGTTCTTGGCTCGTAATCATAGGGGAACCTTTTTTAGTGCTATATAGCACCAATTTTGGTGCTTCAGTGGTTCTTCAGTGGTTCTTCAGAGGTTCTTCACCGGTTCTTTGACTAAGGTTAGTCAAAGAACCGGTGAAGAACCTCTAAAGAACCGCTGAAGAACCACTGAAACTTGTTTTTTAGAGTTTAGGCTACAGTTTTTTCCGGTATTTTTGATTAAATAAATGCA
The DNA here is from genome assembly GCA_023566225.1 of Romanogobio albipinnatus. Classification (NCBI taxonomy): domain Eukaryota; kingdom Metazoa; phylum Chordata; class Actinopteri; order Cypriniformes; family Gobionidae; genus Romanogobio; species Romanogobio albipinnatus. The sequence goes on from CM042261.1 coordinate 31,290,985, forward strand.
GGCTTGATGAGACTTTTTGCAAAAACATAAAATAGTATCCAAACTTTACACACACACACACACACACACACACGTTTTATGTTTTATTTTTTATATTCCCCCTTTCTTACATTTGAGCCCCTTAGGAACTTTCTGCACGTCCCTGCAGGTTAGTGAAGTAAAATAGGCTATGTAAGCTAGTCACCTTTTAAACTAATGAAAAGTTTCATTTGGATTTTAATGTTCAAAATGTCCATTTCTATCCACAAAACTTGCCAGAAGTCATGGTTTAAGCAGTTATTTTAAAACATTTCTTCCGAGGTGCATGCCCCCGGATCCCCCACGCTGCTGGAACAATTTCTAGGGGAAACACTGAAGTGCATTCAGCAAAATGCTCTTTACTTATTTTTTTATAGCTAATTAATGAGTTTATGGACATTGAATAACATTCTTGAGGTAAATGTATCATTGAGTGACACTGTATAGCCTACAAGCTGTTTTATGGACGTCTTTCCCCAGATGAAACACTGATTGAGCGATTACATGAGACAGGATTCATTTAAGTAAGTTGTAATGTATTTTTCAACATATATTCTGGTGTTCACCCATGTTTATTTCGTTCTATATCTAGTATTAAGAGGAGATGAGATGAGATGATCGGTTCACGTGCGCTTGATGCAGCTACACTGATCTGTCAAACTGTATTAAAGAGCGTCAAAAAGAGACTTTGTTTCATATTAAAAGTAACAAAGCACAAAGTTTTTGCTACTATTGCATGGCGGGCGCACTACAAATGTTTGGTGGAGTTTTGTTCACGTATCAACAGAAAACAGCACAGACTAAAAGATTTTAGATTTAAAGGGTTAGTTCACCCAAAAATGAAAATTCTGTCATTAATTACTTAGCCTCATGTCGTTCGACACCCGTTAGACCTCTGTTCATCTTCGGAACACAAATGAAGATATTTTAGTTGAAATCTTCAGAAAAGCCTCCATTGGCACAATGTACTTTACACTCTCAAGACCCATAAAAGGTACTAAAGATGTTGTTACAAAGTCCATCTCACTACAGTGGTTCTGCAATAACTTTATGAAGCAACGAGAATAGTTTTTGTGCGCAAAAAAAACCTAAATAACGACTTATATAGTGATGACCGCTTTCAAAACAATGCATCATGAAGCTTCGAAGCGTTATGAATCAGCGAGTCGAATCATGATTCGGATCGCGTGTCAAACCGCCAAACTGCTGAAATCACGTTTGATTGTAAAACCGCTTAATTGTCTCACTGATTCATAACGCTTCGAAGCTTCATGATGCCTTGTTTTGAAATTGATCATCACTATACAAGTCATTATTTAGGGTTTTTTTGCACACCAAAACTATTATCTTCGCTTCATAAAGTTATTGTAGAACCACTGTAGTGAGATGGACTTTGTAACGACGTCTTTAATACCTTATATGGGTCTTGAGAGTGTAAAGTACATTGTGCCAATGGTGATTTTTCTGAAGATTTCAACTAAAATATCTTAATTTGTGTTCCGAAGATGAACAGAGGTCTAACGGGTGTCGGACGACATGAGGGTAAGCAATTAATGACAGAATTTTCATTCAACTAACCCTTTAAGAATCCATATCATTAATATGAATGATATGGAAAGAAACTGGAAATTAATTTTGTCAATCCATAGGCTGCTGAGAGCAGCATCGCTATTATTATTCCTTGTATTTTATTTAACAAACCCCAAATCTAAAGTACTAAACTTTACTTTTAACAGCCACCCAGAACTATTGCTGTGATTTTTCCAAACAACATCTTTTGTTGATCATGGAACAACATTCCAGTCCAAAAGGAACAACATAGTTCTTAACCCCATCACTGCTCTTAAACCTAACCTAACCCTACCCATAACTTATCCCTACAATCAAAGGGAAATTATGGGTGAATAAGAAGCCCCTAACCATTGTTATAAGCCTAAGTAAAGTTCCTAAACATAATTTCGGGAGGGGTGAACATCTTTCAATGAACTGCCGGAGCATATAAGCAGCCGCTCACCTTGTTCTAGCATCAGTTGTTTTTGCATCCCTTCACCTCCCCAACTTAATTTAGGCATCTTGCTACCAGACTCAACTTCCAAGCATTAGTAGTCCCACTGAGGCGTATATCTAAGTTTGGGTTGAAGCTGCTTCTTCGAGCGCCTCCACTGCAGACAGCAAGCAAATACGTTTAACCTTAATAGCTTAAAGATTGTATGGGCAAACAAACTTGTGAAACAAAAACTGGAAACCTATCCTTCAAATCTGATTGGTTGATTGGAATGTTGTTCCAGGATCAACAGTGATGTACATGTTCTACTTGTTGAAAACACATTCACCACAAACTAGGGCTGTGCAATTAATCTGAATTGATTTTCGCATTTCGTCCAGCGCATCTTTCTTTCCTTCACAGTGGTGTGCTTTCATTCCTCCCTAAAAGCCCAAACTTGACATCAAAACCAGCCAATTAAGTGAGCGTTGTAAAATGCAGTCTATTGTTGCTAAACTGTGGGACATGCTTGATATTAAACAGTGTTATTAGCAAGTTAGCAAAATATACGGTGGGCTTCAGATACGCGCCAAACTAGTCACATAGACACAAATATGTCGAAATGCCTTTTTCGTAAGTTTTCTCATAAACACATTTGGTTATGGCTTAAGTGAATATAAACACTGAGAATTAGCGTGTGTGTATCATCTGTGCATTAGCCAATAAAGTAACAGCAGCCTAATAAATCTGCTGCTGTCTGCTATTCAATTTATGTTGTAGGCTATTACTTATCTGAATACCACAGTTAGTACATCTTACTGAAAAAACCTAAAGCACTATTTATTTCATTTGTATTTTTGTTCTGTTGAATTTTTGTTGGTTTTGTTTGTAATTTAGTTTCTTTGTTCTTATTGTATTGCTGACTGATAACTTGTCTCCTGTAACTGTTTTGAGGACTTTTACTTAGGGTTTTTGCTGAAGTATTGATAATTGTGAAATTTCACTGTCTTTTTGAAGCTTTGATTGTGTTTACAGTGTGCAATATTACATGTGTTCATGTTTCGCGTGTAAAAAAAAAACAGTATTTTTAACACAATTTACTTATCTGTACACCGCTGTATTCGCTGTCCTGAAAATGGGCTGATGACTTCCTTTATTCTATGAAGTCCCTCCTTCAGAATTACGTAACGAGTTCTGAATCTGATTGTGCCAGCGGATTTGACCGCAGCTTAGCGAACGTGGCCCGGTTCCTGTGTTGTGATTCGACAGCAGCTTAGCGCACGTGGAAAGGTCACGCCTCTTAACGGTAGATATATATGCGCTTAATGATCTCTACAGCGTCCCTGGGAAAGCCAAACAAAGGTGATTTGACTCCGCGATGAAAATAACAGCGTCTCGACGACATGGCGACAAACACACTCAAACGCAACAATTCCTTTTCTCCACGCGACACGTCCTCTTCTCCACGTGGGACAGCAACAAGACCACGCCCCCTTTTTTCACGTATTCTTGTGGGCGGAGGCTAGTCTGTTCTACTGTTCTACCGACGTCATTTATGTAGGAAGTACCAGGATGTAGTCCAAGCCAGCCGTTCGCTGTAGGCTTTGAAAGTGAACTTCTGTTAAATAAAATATCTCGCTTGGCATTGAACTTTGAGCTTTATAATTTTACAGGTATTATTTATGCTCTAACAGCAACATTACACACTAACTAAAGTTTGAACAGTGTGATCACGAAGAACGGGACCTTTAAAATGAATCAAATCATGAAATAAAACTGACAGTATCGCCCACTGTGATTTCAATACTAAGCAAAATAATTATGATTTTTGCCATAATCGAGCAACCCTACTGCAAACACCTAGCAATGCCTTAGCAACCACCCCGTGTGCCCTAGCAACCACCTAGCAATGCCCTGGAACAACCAAGAAAACCCTAGCAATGCATTAGTAAACACCCAGAATAGGAATGCCATTGCATCAATACACAACAGCCTAGCAACCACCTAGCAATACCCTCACAACCTCCTTGAAATGCCCTAGCAAAAAACTAAAACACCCTAGCAACCATATAGCAAAGGCTTGGCAACAACCAAGAACACCCTAATGCTCTAGAAACCATCCAGAATACCCTAACCATTTAGCAATGCAATGGTAATAACAGTATGTTGGCTTTCTCAAAACAAAAAAATAGAAAGGGTGTTTTGTGAAAACATTTTTTACATAACATCAGAGATACAATCAAACATTTGTATCTAGAGAACACACACTACACAAATCACAACTTATTCATGTTCCTGAATACATTAGCATTGCTCAGTGATAATATGGACAACAGCACTTATTTCTGCAAGCCAAACTGAAGTTTACAAAGCACACTGGGCCTGCAAAGCATGTTTAGAGTGCATGTCAATTACTCTGTTTAAAGTGCACGTCAATTGTGTTTAGAGGGAACGGAACAGAGATGGAAAGGCTGCATTGATCAACAGTTCTTTTCCAAAATAACACCCCACCCATCTCACTTCAGCTTCCTACAGTAACATACCAGGCACACAGCCACAGAGCAGAACAATGGTGCTCATTGCAAAACAAAAAACTCAGCTGTGTCAGATTACACACTCATATTTAGTAAAACTAGGCTAAGCAATTTCCAGCTTGTGCTTGAATGCAATGTATGCATCATTACTGCATTTTGCAACATTTTAGTTTAAAAAGTGCATACACTATGTGCGGATACAGCTTATCTTCCCTCACCACGTTAGCTACTTTATTTCGCAAACTCAATTGAGCCAAAGCCTGCGGGTTCAAGTGTGAGAATCCTGAAATTTGAGCATGAGCAGCTTTCATTCTGTTCTGTATACAATATCAAAGAAAGAACTTCAAGAGCGATTCCAAGACCTGATAACTGCTGAATCTAGGTTCAGATCTCCAGCCATAAAACACCCAAAATAAGGATCACATTCTTGATTAGGATCAAAGTCCCAGAGAGTCAGATTCTTCCCTACAACAACAACAACAACAACATATAAATGAGGAAAACAGCAATAGACTAAATAAATAAATAATGAAAGGGCATTAATTAAAGGCAACATTTTTTTTTTTTCTACCCCACAAGCTTCCAGGAAACCCCTCACAGCAACCCAATTATTTTAACTTGGAATAAAACCAGTTAATTTTGATTTTAGGTTACCTGACAACATTTTTCCTATTGCAGTGCAAGGACAAAATGACACATGTAACCAGGGACGCCTACTTTAATGGAACGTTTAGCCAAATCAATGTGCTGTAAACCAAATATGGTCAAAACAAAACTTTTTTTTTTTAACAACCCTAAATACAGAAGGCAGATCAGGTCTGATTGTTTACCCTCAGGGCCTGGGAGGTTTTCCAGCTAGACTGGTAGTTAGATCCAGGTGACAACCACCAAGATACTAGTTGTTTTATAATCTGTGTTACTTGGCTATTTCATTTTAAACATAATAAAGTCAGTGACAGTCATCTACAAGTTTTGAAACTCACATATGGTTTAACCTCTTAACTGTCACCGTCCCGCTGGCGGGACACCTGGCACTCTTTTTTGATCGCCTTTTTTTCGTATCATATATTTGAGTAATTATCATAAATTAGGTATCATTCGAAAGCTTACGAACTCAAAATTCATCCTGTGAAACCCGTTCTGAAATTGGACTTTGTGTTACCATGGAAATGGTACTTTAAATTATTTTAGCGGGCTCCTCCCCTAGTGGGCGGTGTCATGTTTCATATTACAACATTTATTTTAACTACTTTATAATCAAAATCTTTTCTAATCTTGACAAAACACATATCGTCGGAAAGGTCTGAGTCTCAAGGTTCCATATTTGGTGACTATTTTGTGATGGAAGTGACATTTGGACAGAAATTTTACCGGAAAATGCATAAAAAAACAATCAATGGAATTTCAATGACTCCCGGTGGCTATTTGTGGTACAGCGCCTAAACAAAATCTCATGGGAACTTCAATTTTTGTGATATCAACTTCAAATTTGGAACACAACTTGGTTAGACATACGGCTTTAATTTCATAGTAATTTTAGATTAAAACATTTTTGTAAAATATATATTTTATATAAAATAAAAAATATTTAGTACAGTATTTTTTATTTACAGTAAATTTAAACTTCCATAACTTTTTCATACTTTCATATTTTGCTTTCACTTCAGCAATAACCTGCCGACTGCTTTAAAACAAGACCAAACTTGGGTCTATATTCCAAAGCATTCTTGAATTACAGCCCTTTAAGTTTGGATAGTGCATTTTCATGTGTATTCTCAAAAAGGGGGGTGCCAGTTAAGGGGTTAACACAGTAGCGGTCTTGACAAATTTGGAAAGTGAATGTGAATGTGAATGAGAGAAATTGGATGTTCAAAGCGTCAGTTTGCTGAAGATAACAGAAAATTCCACACGGAATGAAACGATATCACACAATAATGTAACAAATATGACTAAGTCGAACGTCTCCTGTCAACTCTGTGCTGAACACGACCGAAGCCTGCGTGTGGAAACTTGTTCGTGTCTCATTCTCGCTGAATATTCCACTGCGAGTGTTTCTGAGACCCGCGCCTACGAAGCCCCTGAAAGTCTGTCACGATCACGATGCAACGATTAATGTCCATTTTCTTATATTAGTTCAACTTCTATCATGCACTGCGACACATGTACAAAATTGTATGTTTTTCCTTAGCTATATCCTTACTCCCGTATAGGACAGCCTATTCCATATCAAATTCCTTGTGAACAGAAATGGTTGATTTAAGTGACGTACCTGGTATAGGTCCGCAATGAAGCAGTGTCGTGTCTGTTTCACGCCACGGACGGTATTTCCTCAGGAGCTCCACTTGCTGCAGAAGCGCTCGCACTGAAATGAGGAAACGCTCGTGTTGACCACGTTAGTGCAGTGCCCGAATGTGTGGCAAGCCATTTTAACATTATCCTTCAACACTATCATTTGGGTGCTTGAGCCCTCGCAAAATGTATCAACATTGTGGTCATTAAAATGCATTTGAATTATAATTAATATGAGAACGTGTACAAAACACTAACAGATATGAATAACTCAAAACACAATTTGGATAATGCCCCTGTTTATAAATGCCAGCATTAGACAGTCTGGTAGGTCCAGGGGCGTCGCACCCGTGGGGGATGTGGGTGTTTTAACACCCACACTTTTCCCGGTGAGAGGGTTCAACACCCACACTTTTTCTGCAGTTTTCCCGCAGTTTTGCACAAACGCTTTATATATTATAATATTAAACCGTTCGTAACGGCATTCACGGTTCAATATGCGCTTGTGAATTGGGTTGTTTTTTTTGTTTTGTTTTTGCAGTGTGCCTGTGAGTCTACGCGCTGATATGAGATAATATCCAATCACTACACAGTGCTAGACACGCTTGCAATGCCAGTAAGGGCTGGTGTCAGAGAGTTATACTCACAGAACACTATAGTTATTCACAATCACGTAAGTTCATTATTTGCATGCGTTTTAAAGCCTTGCCGGTTATTCGCGTGCTAGCGCACTAAACTTGATTACTGGACTAAGTAGTCTTACTGTGCTAATACTGTCAAATACACACAAGGTTAACATAAACACAGTCGGTGAAAGTAAATTTGCGTGTGTCTGTATATTAGATGCATGTCTTAAATTGACAGCAGCGCAGCCTATAGTGAACATGCTGTCCTTAAAGGGACAGTTCACCTCTAAAATGATGTTATTATTTACTCACTCTAATGTTGTTCCAAACCTGTATTCATTAACGTTTTAAGTTTAAGTAAGGTTTTACAAGTCTTTTAAGTAAAAGAAAAAATTAGCATTTTTTTTCTCCTTAACCTCTTTCTGTCCCCGTCACCTAAGAATAGAATAGCAAAAAACTGATGTGACTAGCCATCAGAACCCAACCGAACACTGTGGTTAAAAAAAACAGAGGTATGTATAATATATATATATATATTATATATCTTGTATGTTATACCTTTTGTACCCTTCTGTCATTGTATTCATCGTTTTTATTGTTAACAAACAAACCACATCCATCCCCCACACTTTTGAAAAGCTTGCTACGCCTCTAGTCATTGCCATAATGTTTCAAGTAACGTTGCCATTACCGTTGATACCGTTGAAAAGTAATGCATTACAATATTGCATTACCCCTTAAAAAGTATCCAATTGCGTTACTTAGTTACTTTTTAAGAAAAGTAATGCGTTACGTTACTTTTGTGTTTCTTTTTCTCCCCGGGGATGGGCTTGTTTTTTTATAACGTAATTGTTACATTTTTAGGCAAATGTAAACAGTGGCGGAGCCAGAGGGGTGTCCAGGCCCAAAATTTAGATTGCTTGTCGCGACTTCCACAGCACCTCCTATTGAAAGAAGCATGTATTTTGAAGTGCAGTGGTGCGGCACATTGTTCAATTATTAACATTGAATATTAAGAGAATATTAACTTTAGTTGTCAAACAGATGATTAATAATAAAAGGGGTTATAGGAGTTGTAAACAATCCTGCACCGCCATTCATAGTTTTCTATTAAACGACACAATTTGTCTTAAAACGTTTTTAAATGTATGACTTCACCCTAGGCTGCATGTATAGACATTTAAGTATTTTTCTTTCTGTGTAAAGTCTGTGTTTATGGAAAGATGTAATTTAGTTTGCGCTTTTATGTTTACGTTTGTGCAGTTTTACAGCAAAACACATCGATGCCACTTTTTTATTCTTGAATTTAACCTTTTTTTTTCCTGTATGGTGATTTAGATTCACAGTTTTGCATTGCTGCCTTGAACTACGCGACGCGCCTGGTGCGCAGCATATGTCGCTTCATCAATAGCGCGAACACAGAGAGCACATCTTGCGCTTGAACGGATAAATATGCATAAAGGTATGCCAAGAATAGCGAGTATCATAGTTAATACAGTCGGCTATGTGAAATCGCATTTTGGATTCAACATTGTGCATTTGGTCTTAAAGTGACCGCACCTCCTTCAGTCTGTCATTAAAGTTAATTAAAGAACAAAAGAAGAAAAAAACACCCACTGATCTTTACTGAATAACTTTTGTAGTTTTAACATGCATTCATATACAGTGAAGATTATGCAATGTTATTTTACGTTTGATTATTCAATTTCCTGAAATACTGTTAGACCTGAACCTTCATTTAAAGCACTTCATTCTTAGCACTGTTCTCACTTTATGGATGACTGTTCACTTGTATTCAATGTTTTAAATTTATGTACCGGTAACCTACTAGCCACTTGTAGTTTTTGCTATAGAATATTCGTTGGAATCAAGAATTGTGAAATTTCTAAAATTTTTGTTGTTTATTTATTAGAATACAATGTTACATCGGTCAAAACAACGAAAACAAATAAGCATTACACATTATATTCTTTCACGGTCTATGGACCCCCTTAAGTAGCCTTGGCCACCCCCCGGCCACCCCATGTATAAAAGTCTAGTTCCACCACTGAATGTAAAGACCCTTTCACACCAAAATTGGACTAATAAGCCTCAGGCTGAAGGAAATGCAAATACAGTATATACAGTTTATACAGTAGAGGGCGCAGCTGAAAAACACTTACTTCACCAATGAAAACAAACAAATTTAAATACGTTTTTGCTTATGGTTTAACTGAATCATCAAAGGTCAGCAGCAAGTACATTGGTCAATAAAGTGAGATCAAATGCATACAAATATTTGTTTTATTTAACATTTAATTATTGGAGGTTCTGATTTTGCATTTGATTGGGTTTTATTAATTTTGAGAAATACTGAGAAATACTTTTTTGTGCAAGTGAGAGTAGTAAATGCCTGCTCACATTTAGTCTAGAGCTACAATATCCATGTTTATGCACAACACCTCTGCACTTATGATTTTTTCCCAATATTGGAACAAGAGAGCTGTCAGTTGGAAACAAGCGAAAACAAAGTAACTTGCGTTACTTATTTGAAAAAGTAACTCAGATATTTTGCTGTCAATTTTAAAAGTAATGTGTTACTTTACTAGTTGCTTGAAAAAGTAATCTGATTACGTAACTCAAGTTACTTGTAATGCGTTACCCCCAACACTGATTGGCACAGCGTACAGTGTGATTGTAAATATAGCATGTAAACATGTCAACTCTTGAGTGATTTGTTACTGTTTTGTACAGTTATTACATCGACCCATTGCTTCTTGCTTCTGACCTTTTTCTTTGTATGTTCATCCCATCCCATCGGCAGATTTAAAGATGGTTTGAGTGTTGGCAAGTAACCCACTTAACAAAATTGTTAGTTACATTTCCAGACATGAGTTTGCAAGCAAGCTCTATCTTTATGTCAAAAAGCATGGATAAATAGGTGAGCTAATCTGACAGATAGGTTGCAAAAAGGCATTCATTATATGTTTTTACATTTGAGCCCCTGCCCCAGAGAAATTAATTAATTTTTTCAACATAATAGTGACTCTTTTTTAACATCACTAGTAGGCTGTTAATTATATCATAGAATTTATTCATTAGATACTAGCAAATACTTATTCCAGTAGTAAGTACTAGTAGAGCTACACTCACCTAAAGGATTATTAGGAACACCATACTAATACTGTGTTTGACCCCCTTTCGCCTTCAGAACTGCCTTAATTCTACGTGGCATTGATTCAACAAGGTGCTGAAAGCATTCTTTAGAAATGTTGGCCCATATTGATAGGATAGCATCTTGCAGTTGATGGAGATTTGTGGGATGCACATCCAGGGCATGAAGCTCCCGTTCCACCACATCCCAAAGATGCTCTATTGGGTTGAGATCTGGTGACTGTGGGGGCCATTTTAGTACAGTGAACTCATTGTCATGTTCAAGAAACCAATTTGAAATGATTCGAGCTTTGTGACATGGTGCATTATCCTGCTGGAAGTAGCCATCAGAGGATGGGTACATGGTGGTCATAAAGGGATGGACATGGTCAGAAACAATGCTCAGGTAAGCCGTGGCATTTAAATGATGCCCAATTGGCACTAAGGGGCCTAAAGTGTGCCAAGAAAACATCCCCCACACCATTACACCACCACCAGCAGCCTGCACAGTGGTAACAAGGCATGATGGATCCATGTTCTCATTCTGTTTACGCCAAATTCTGACTCTACCATCTGAATGTCTCAACAGAAATCGAGACTCATCAGACCAGGCAACATTTTTCCAGTCTTCAACTGTCCAATTTTGGTGAGCTTGTGCAAATTGTAGCCTCTTTTTCCTATTTGTAGTGGAGATGAGTGGTACCCGGTGGGGTCTTCTGCTGTTGTAGCCCATCCACCTCAAGGTTGTGCATGTTGTGGCTTCACAAATGCTTTGCTGCATACCTCAGTTGTAACGAGTGGTTATTTCAGTCAAAGATAATTACTTCTCTATGGATCAAATCCAGACCGAACTGCTTTTTTGTGGGCGGGGCTAAGTTCTTCTGGCATCCAGGCTAATAGGACTTGGTCTTGGATGCCCAAAATAGCTGCCCAGAGGTGTTGCAAATAAGCCACCGAGTGAACAGACTTTCCTTGAAAGGGGCCATCTATAGTTACTAGTAACTAGCTACATTCAACAATATATTAATTCGACAATAAATTACTTAATATTAAATAAATAAATCAATAGTAGCAAATACACACTAGTTTTTAGGACTAAATGTTAAAACTGCTTGCCACAGCACACCTCAAATAAAGAGCGGGGGTGGATGTATCATAGGTAACTCGCTCTGCAGCTCCATAAAACCTCTGGAATTCACGGTTGATAGTTTGAGACTGGAATGAATCATTTCTGCAGCAGAACAAAAATAGATCCATTTGTGCATTTAAAACTGAGGAAACAAGTCAGGCAATTATAGGAACATAGTTACGGTGACCGTAATATTTCAGGCAAGAATAAGAGTGGACTAAGCTCAGATCAAATGGCTGGACATATGTTCTTATTACACGAACGCGATTTTGAAACAGACGTTTTGAATCCGATGGGATGGAACGCATTGAAAGAGGGAATGATGCGCATGACAATCGCATAAAATAAATCCGTTGTAGCCTATAGAATTTGGTATGCATGACTTATTGTTGAGTGCGACGAGTGTGACAGGCAATTCTCATTCCTGTCTCGTGCCGAATTTCATTCATTCTCAATGGTAATGTAAGTGGGCCATCTAGTGGAGGCATCCTGTAACTGTCCAGTTATTGATTATTTAGAAAGGGTAGGGTAGTCTTGTAATAAAATACAAATATTGTTAAATGAAAATTATTTTCAGAATTTAAAAACTAAATTATTTATGATTTCACTCAAATATAGGCCTACAGAAAAAAGAAAGAAAGAAAAGGTCAAGAATGACTCTCATGTATCCTAATACATAAAGAAATATGGCTTTCCAGTCAAATTTAAAGAAAAGCCTATGGGCGTTGAGTGCAGTATATACTTTTACCATTATTACACTTCTTTTGTCCTCTTTATCTTAATCACACCTCTCTTGTTCATTGTGGTCGTTCTTTCTCATCCTGTGTGGTGAGCAAGTCACGTGACTCAACTGCCTCTTCTCTCTCTCACAGAGAGAGAGAGAGAGAGAGAGAGAGAGAGAGAGAGAGAGAGGGAGGAAGTGTTCAAGCACACTTGCTGTGCTTAAACACATAAACATTAATAAACATGCGCATACAGATTGACAGATTTTGTGTTGAATATGGAAGAATTCTACAGAATTAAAAAAATTCTACCTAAAATAAAACTGCAGTAAAATGCGATTTAAAACTGCAAGTGAAATGATTTAAGAGGACTCCACTTTTAGATACCAATTTTGCAAGTAATATTAAATAATTATATTATTACATAATATTATAACATATATTTTCAAATAATTAGTTCTAATGAATTTGGTAATTATGTGCTAGAAGTTCAAATGATTTGAAAAGAAAAAAACAAAACAAAAAAACAATTGTGGCATACTCCAGTGCATGGCAGCTTTTTGAAAATCAATGCAATTTGGCCAGGTTGTTTATTTGAGATTTCACAAAGAGTTTGAAATTGAAATCTGCATGCAATCATAGCAGTTGCAGTTGTTGGTTATCTGACCTTTTCTGTGCTGCTCTCTTTCTCTCTGTCACACATGCATTTAAACAGGATGAGGCAGAAACACTCAAGATCTGATAGGAAGAGGTAGCAGTTTACATCCTGCGCTTGAGCATGGACTTTGACTACCAAAAAATGAAAGGTCAGCTATTTCTCATCAGCTTCCGAACTTAAAGAAAATAAGTTATGTTATAGAAATAACAAAACACAATCCTGACGGTTTTAAGATGTTGTGTTTACTTGCTTTCTCTGACGATACACAGACAACTTTCTTTCTTTTAAAGCCTTAAAATGTCTATATTTAAATTAATTCCAGAATTATGCTATATAGTGCTCAGGCTGTACTTATTCTCTTTTAATGTGTTAGGTAATCTAGCATTAATATAGAATTGAGAGGAAAAAAAGCAAACAAATTGTCCTAGACTTTGTGTTGTGCATCAACACAAACCTATGATTACCTACTCCTCACAAATTCTCAGACACATGAACGGATTCTTACTGCATGTCACATAATCTTTCAACAACATTAGTGTTACGGAGCCTGTAATATTATTTGTAACATTATTATTTTGTTGACTTGTTTGGTGTCTAGAATTTTCTACAATTATGGATGCGAGTGACGTGCTTTGACATTTCCGTTCGAAGTGTTATTTTAAGCCTGACTGTACTGGAGTTATTCTAACTTCACCTCAACTTCTTACTCTCGCACACTAGATACTAATATCTATCAAGTTAATGTTATAAACTCTGAATGCATTCACAGATAAATAGATTTAAAAAAGGAAATGAACAGACAGAAGGCGGAAGGCTTTATTAAGATAATCATATTAACACATTTGTTTCATGTCCAAACTAATGTTTTTAAATACTGTCTGTTAATGAACTGCCCTTATTTTGTGTGAGATGGGTTAAATTTATTGCTGTACAGATGCTGAATCTCAGCTGAGAGAAGAGCGACTGAGAACTTTGCCTGTCCATCACCCAATACCAATGCCAAAGCCCCGTCCATCTGTAGCTCCAGAGAACAATCCCACAGCCAAGAAACCTCCAGTAAAACCCAGACGGAGCATAAAGTGTCGTCCCACAGCACAACAAGAGACCGAGCAATTACACCAGGCTCAGCAGAAGGAAAATGAGGTGAATATGTCAAGTAATAGATATGTAGATGTGATTTAAAAAGTTCAAAAAGCCCTGTTAAATACCTAAATAATTCACAATATCGAATTAAAATAATGCTTAACATACTTAAACTACCTGCAGCCTGTAATATAGTATGACTCATTTATATATTACTATAGCATAGATTTTCTTAATTACGGTAATTAAAATACAACCACACTTCAACATCGCATTTATATATATATATATATATATATATATATATATATATATATATATATATATATATATATATATATATATATATATATAAGATGCATTAAAAAAGAAAAACATTTGAGGTTTGCAAAAACCTTCTAATGCCATCAAAGACTAAATATGCGTATACGCTACAATTCGAAAGCGGTTCTGCTGCTCTACATTGCCTCTTTGAAGCAAAGAAATAGTAAACTGGTCAGTAGCCTACAGCAACAACAAGGTCAAACCCGACAACGCTTTTAACTTTTAGGCCAAATAAATGATATACAATATTTTGGGAAGTCTCAAATAATCGATGAGAAAATAACTGGTTAAATTTCATGTGATGTTTAACGTCTATCGTGTGAAGTGGACATGAAAGTTGCACAGAGTGATCTGCCCTGTAAATATTATTTGCACATTAGAACAATACGTGTGAACTTTTAAAGCCATTTTCTATTTGAATTTGTGTAGGGCAGTTCCTCATTGTCTAAAAACAATCATCTTTACATCTATTTCCATCTCATGTTCCTCATGAGATTTTTGTAGTTTATATTTACACAGCACTCACTCTTAGAAGAAAAGGTATGTCGAACCTTAACCTCTTAAGATCTGGGACCATTTTTGGGATTTCCGCCTGGATTTGTGTGACCTCATATGTGGTACCATTTGAAAGCTTAGAGTCTCTACTTTCTGGCATCACTTTGACATTTATTTTACACAAAGTAACGTATATTTACACTAAATTACTCTGGAACCATTTCCGCCTGGATTTAGCTTACCCAAATTGAAAACCTTCCCATACACACATAGAGTGGTCTAAGTTCAAAACATTTTGGGGACGGTGTAGCAGGGTAAGGGGAGGGGGGGTCCTCCCTTCAGATCCATTTGAATAAATCTTGCATACAACATGACACAGACAAAATTCTTTTTTCCACTATTTTCTGGAATTTTGTGGTAACAGCCCAAACTGTCTGCAGGGTGCTAGAGCACACAGGGCCTGAGTTACACACTTTCAAAACTGAATTTATCATGTATTTTTTGGGGGGGTTATTACAGCTCAGACAACATATACTTACATGTTTATCACTTTTGGCAGTGTTTTATGTAACTTCAAAGGGTTTCCTGTAAAATGACACCAACATTTTGAACTTAGACCACTGTATGTGTGTATGGGAAGCTTTTCAATTTGGGTAGGCCAAATCCCGGCGGAAATGGTTCCAGAGTAATTTACTGTAAATATACGTTACTTTGTGTACAACAAATGCCAAAGTGATGCCAGAAAGAAGAGACTCTAAGCTTTCAAATGGTACCACATATGAGGTCAGTGTGAAGTGTACAAAAGACATTTAAAATTGAAAGTATGTCATTACACAGACTTTAAGTGGTTAAAGGGTTTTGTCAGGTTCTTCATATATAGAAGCTTTAGGGGTTCCCATGATGTGAACATTTTATGGATTTAGTTTTAATTCATTTTTATTTTGATTAAATTGTACGAATTAAATAGCTCGTAAACATAATTTATCACTTGAAAAAATCGAAATAATCTGTTAAACATGAAAGTATTATGCAATCATTTAAAGGGATAGTTCACCCAAAAATTAAAAATACGGTCATGATTTACTCACCCTCAAGTTGTTCCAAACCTGTATGAATTTCTTTCTTCTGCTGAACACAAAGAAAGATATTTTGAAGAATATGGGTAACCAAACAGTTGATGAGCCCCATTGACCTCCATAGTATTTTTATACTATGGAACTCAATGGGGCCCATCAACTGTCGGGTTACCAACATTCTTCAAAATAGCATCTTTTTTTTTTTTTGCAAAATCACGAAATTCGTACAGGTTTGGAACAGCTTGAAGGTAAATAAATGATAGAATTTTCATGTTTGGGTGAACTATCACTTTAAGACATTGCACCTTATATACCTTTTTGGCATAAAACAACCATAAACCTAGGATTCTATATATAGCTTTTTGAACATGTTTTCTAAGAGTGTGGTATTAGCATGAAAACTTTTGACAATTTTCTAGTGTATAGCAAAAATATGGAAGCTTGTTTCTGCCACAGAATAAAAAATAAAAAGGGTAATTGTGACTTTTGCTGTAATTGCGAGTTTATATCTCACAGTTCTTACTTTACATCTCAATTCCGAGACATTTTTTTTTAAAATTGTGAAATGTAATTATCTTTTAAAATGTTTTATTCTGTGGCAGAAACAAGCAACCATACACAAAGATACAAATGTGAAATACTCTGACATTTAAATTATATCTAAATGACATTATACTTGGATTCTCTCTGTTAAAGACGACCGTGAAGCGAATAGATCCTGCTCTGGTTTTGGGTCCGGTGGGGCCTCTGGAGGCTCTGACTTCATCTCTGCGAGCTCACACTCTGCTGTGGTTTGAAAGGACACAGCTGCCTCGACTGCACACCCCCGGACAGCCTTTCCCCTGCTGGCTCCATGGTTTTGCTACACGCAGGTTACACCAACATCTAAATATTCTTTCAAAAACATTACAGAAAAAACAGGTGCATAAGCAAAGTTGCACACGTTCAGGTGTGAAACAGTGTCAAATGCACATACAATTTGGTTGACATTTTCACACAACCCGTCTTTCTCACTCTCTCAGGGAAGCGGAGCAGCTGCTGCAGGATAAGCCACAAGGCTGTTTCCTGTTGAGACTCAGCGAGTCAAAGATCGGCTTTGCGTTGTCTTACAGGTACTTTCATTCATACAGTGGCCTGAATCTGATATGTATTTTGGACACTGAAAACCATTCTTAAAATGTCATTCTTAAGGCCTGTTCACACTACAGTAACTATAAAGATAAATTACATCACATACCACATAACGTTTTGTTTATAAGCACACAAAGCTGCAGTCATGTTGCCTTTCGCTTTAAAGGGTGAGTTCACCCAAAAATGAAAATTAGCCCATGATTTACTCACCCTCAAGTCATCCTAGGTGTATATGACATTTTTCTTTCAGACGAATAAAATCGGAGTTATATTAAAATAGTCCTGGCTAATCCAAGCTTTATAATGGCAGTAATTGTGGCTCCATAAAAGTGCATCTATCCATCATATAACAGCTCCACGCGGCTCTGGGGGTTTAATAAAGGCCTTCTGAAGCGAATTGATGCATTTGTGTAAGAAAAATATCCATATTTAAAACTTTCTGAAGGTCAAGAGGCACTGCACTTTTTCCGTAAGTTGAATACGGAAAGCGATCAGCGCTTTATGATGTGGCAGTCGAGAATAGGCAGCCTTACTAGGACACAGCCTTGGGTTTGAGAAGCACCATTGTTTTGCACCTGCAAGAAATCAGTGTATGAATGAATCAGTTGAGTCAATGATTCAAACGACTCAGTCATACAAATACAGTCCTTTGTCGCCTGCTGGGTACCGATGTAACGATTGTCGCCTACTGGGTACCGATGTAAGCTGCAGAACAACCTGTCAATCGTTGTGTACAACATATCAAGTGTCATCTGTACACAAATGTAACTGGACCTTTTCTCAACTTTTTTTTATTTAAAAACTGAACATAAAAATACTTAACCCTCTGGTGCTCTTCGTTTAGGGGTTGCATTGGTTGTCTTCCCGGTCATAAGTGACCGGACACCTAAAAATGTAACTTCCTCCACCCCAGTAAAACCAATGCAATTTATTTTTCTTCAATAATATTTTTCTTTTTAATTTTGTATTTTGAGATTATTTTATGGTATTTTTTAATATTTATGCAATAATTATGGTCTATTTTTGCCATTGAAAATTATACAAAAACATTTTTGTAATTATTATTATTTTTAATTATTGCAGTATTTCAGATTAAAATAGAGATTAGGCCTTCAAAATAATTTTTTTTGAAGGCAGATTAGTGCCCTCTTTTGGAATTATTTAAAGGTCCCGTTCTTCGTGTTTTTTTGAAGCTTTGATTGTGTTTACAGTGTGCAATATAACATGTGTTCATGTTTCGCGTGTAAAAAAACACAGTATTTTTCACACAATTTACTTATCTGTATACCGCTGTTTTCACTGTCCTAAAAACGGGTTGATGAGTTCCTTGTTCTATGAAGTCCCTCCTTCAGAAATACGTAACGAGTTCTGATTGTGCCAGCGGTTCCTGTGTTGTGATTCGACAGCAGCTTAGCGAACATGGCCCGGTTCCTGTGTTGTGATTCGACAGCAGCTTAGCGCACGTTGAACGGTCGCGCCTCTTAACGGGAGATGTATGCACTCAATGATCTCTACAGCGTCCCTGGGAAAGCCAAACAAAGGTGATTTGACTCCGGGATGAAAATAACAGCGTCTCGACAACATGGCGACAAACACACTCAAACGCAACACTTCCTTTTCTCCACGCGACCGTCCTCTTCTCCACGTGGGACAGCAACAAGACCACGCCCCCTTTTTCGCGTAGTCTTGTGGGCGGAGGTTAGTCTGTTCTACTGTTCTACTGACTGACGTAATTAATGAAGGAAGTACCAGGATGTAGTCCAAGCCGGCTGTTCGCTGCTTTGAAAGGGAACTTCTGTTAAATAAAATATCTCGCTTGGCATTGAACTTTGAGCTTTATAATTTTACAGGTATTATTTATGCTCTAACAGCAACATTACACACTAACTAAAGTTTGAACAATGGGATCACGAAGAACGGGACCTTTAAGAAATCATGCAACCATGGGTGTAATCACTAGAGGTCTCTATGGAGAGGATTGAGAATTGAGGATTTTGAACACATTTAATGATTTTTTTTTTTTTTTTTTACAAACAAATCTAAATTAGCATTTCAAATAATATCTACGCGTTACATAATGGCGTAGTTTTGCCTTGCGATTATGTAATGACGTCATAGCGCAATGACGTCACAACGTCTTTTAGCAACAACTCGATCTGCCTTTAGCAACTTCCCCTGAAAAATTGTTGGCAACAGTGGCTTCAACTGCACAAAGCTAAAGAGAAAACGGCAACTGTGTGCTGATTCCAGCGTTTGCCACGTTAAAAAGGCCTTTAAGTCAAAAGTGTAGGCCTATTTGTCAGCGTTCCACTCCGTCTCAGAGCGTGCGTGCAAAAAAAAAACTGCCTGCCTTTGAATTTTCTTTCGCAGCAGTTAATAATCACACATCACACCCAATAACTAATTCGCCCTTGCTTCTTTTTCCATTCCAATTATTCCTGCCCACTAAAAGCTGCACAGATACATTTGCTTACCCCGATAGGCCTATGTAAACGATTTAGAAAAGGTTCCATCGATTCATAATTTATATCATTGCTACGAATGTATTGTCATATATCACCCATCCCTAACATGCAGTAACGTTAATGCTTCAAACACATCTGACAAGCTACTTTAATCAACAAGTAGTATTGACCATGACATGATCCTCACCTTATTCCAGAAAAAGTTGTGCATGAATGTTGGGGTTGGGGGAGGGGCATGTCTGGTCTGAACTAGTTGATGCATGAAAACGATACTCGGTTACTTAACGTAACCTCGGTTCTCTCTAGAAGAGGGAACGAGTATTGCGTAAGTTCCTTACGCTACGGGAAAGTATTCTTTCTTCGAGATTTCTGAAAAACCCAAAATTATCCTTAATTTTGTAACATTGTCAACGCAGTGCGGCAGCCTGGCAGACCATAGCAGGCTATTCCAGCGTGCTATTGGCTGCTCTGCTGGCAACTGCAGCAGCCTATCGGTGAGCCCGCGTGACGTGGCGACCAATGAGGGCGCTTCGCGCCCACCTGGCTTCATTTGCCTACAGGTGGGGCGTGGCCACGTGTATATAAGCAGGGCTCACGGGCTGCATATTCGGTTTTCGTAGTTCTGAAGCGTAAAAGCCCGCGGGGCGCACGGCAAGGAACGCAATACTCGTTCCCTCTTCTAGAGAGAACCGAGGTTACGTTAAGTAACCGAGTATCGTTCTCTTACGAGAGGTTCTCTCGTATTGCGTAAGTTCCTTACGCTACGGGAACATATTGTCAACGCCGTGCGCGCCTCGCGTACAGCATATGTATCCCAGGGAACCGGGGACCATAACACTGCTCGGGCAGGGTGGCCGGTAAGGAAAACGGGCCACCACATCTACAGACACTTCATTCGAACTGACGGGTGGTTACAACGGGTGGTTACAACACCCTGTCCCATGAATGAGGGAACGGCACCTGCCGGTCTCCTTCAAATTCACCACACCTTGTCTCATGAATGAGGGAACGGCAACGCCGGTCGCCTTCAAATTCACAATATTTTGTTATATGAGTGAGGTAACGGCACCGCCGGTCACCTTCAAACTCACAACAGCTCGTCTCGTAAATGAGGAAACGGCACCGCCGGTCTCCTTCAAATTCACATGAGCCTAGTACCGAACTTACTACCAGTATGTGAGCTATGTCTGCGCAGAATCACTGGGCAGGACCAACAGCCCTATTGAACTGGTAACACTTTCGCCTGTAAGGCAGGAACTTCCAGATTGTAAAATCTCACGAACGTAGACGGGGAGGCCCAGCCTGCCGCCATACAGATATCGTGGATGGAAATCCCTCTGGCCCAAGCCCACGAAGAGGCCATGCCTCTGGTGGAGTGTGCTCTGACACCTAGCGGGCACTGCAGGTGTTTGGAAGCGTATGCAGTTGCAATCGCGTCCACTATCCACCTGGAAAGGGTCTGTTTCGAGGAGGCGAGACCTTTAGTGCGCCCACCAAACGAAACAAATAGCTGCTCAGAACGCCTGAAGGCGGCGGAGCGTGTGACATAATCCCTCAATGCCCTGACAGGGCAGAGGATATTGCCACCGTCCCCCTCGTCGGATGCTGGCAGAGCCGAGAGGGAGATAATCTGCGCCCTGAAGGGAGTGCCAATCGCTTTGGGGACATAACCATGCCTCGGTCTGAGAATGACCTTAGAGTCATTAGGACCGAACTCCATACACGTCGGGCTCACTGAGAGCGCGTGTAGATCCCCCACGCGTTTCACTGAAGCCAGAGCTATCAGGAACGCGGTTTTTAGCGAAAGGAACCTTGGTTCCACAGTCTCGAGCGGTTCAAAAGGATGGGCCTTCAGGGCCTCTAGGACCAAGGCCAGATCCCATATAGGAACCGATGGGGGCTGCGGGGGATTCATCCGTCTGGCTCCTCTGAGGAAACGGATGATGAGCTCGTTCCTTCCTAGCGTGCTACCTAGCGTCGTCTGAGCGAACGCTGCTATAGCCGCCACATACACTTTGAGCGTGGAAGGGGACCTGCCCAGTTCCAAAAGCTCTTGGAGGAAGGAGAGCACCCGCTGGACCCCACATTGCTGTGGGTCCAATCCCTTGGAAACACACCACTCAGTGAACACCGACCACTTAGAACTATATAACCGCCTCGTCGAGGGGGCTCTAGAGTGTGAAATCGTGTTCATAACCCCTTCGGGCAGGTCAACGGGTATCCGTTGGTCACCCATACATGCAGAGACCAACGCTCTGGATGGGGATGCCAAACTGACCCTCCTGCTTGAGAGAGGAGGTCTGCTCTCAGCGGAACTGGCCAGGGGGGTGAGTGCGACAGCTTCACCAGCTCTGGGTACCAAATCTGGTTCTCCCAGCGCGGCGCTATAAGGAGCACCAGGCGGCGCGTCTCCCTGATTTTCGCTATGACCTGGGGCAATAGGGAAATCGGCGGGAAAGCATACAGCGGGAGGCTGGGCCAAGGTTGGGACAGCGCATCCTCGCTTTTGGACAGAAACCTCGGGCAGCGGGCGTTCTCTTTTGTTGCAAAGAGGTCGAGCTCCGCTCTGCCGAATAGGCGCCATACCAGCTGGACTGTCTGAGGGTGCAGGGACCATTCTCCTGGGAGAATGAGGCCCCTGGACAGCTTGTCCGGGCCCACATTGAGGTGGCCCGGTACGTGCGCAGCTCTCAGCGAGCGCAGCGAGCTGTGTGCCCACACGAGCAGGCGTTCTGTCAGATTGTCCAGACACCTGGACCTGACACCGCCCTGCCGGTTCACATAGGGCACCACTGTGGTATTGTCCGACCGGACCAACACGTGGTGTCCTCGCATAAGCGGGAGAAACTGCTTGAGCGCGTTCTCTACCGCTATCATCTCCAAACAGTTTATGTGTAGGAGCTTTTCCCCGCTCGACCAGAGGCCCGAGGCCGATCTGCCCTCGAAAACGGCGCCCCAACCCGTGGTGGAGGCGTCCGTCGAGATGACCTTGCGGTGTGAGATGGCTCCCATCGTCACTCCCCGCTGGTACCAGTCGGCTACTAACCAGGGCTCTAGGGCTGAAACGCAGCCCTGAGTCACTCTGATCCTGAAGCCTCCGGACGCCCAGGCTCTGTGAGGCACTCAGGCGTTTAACCAGCATTGCGGCGGGCGCATGCGCATTAAGCCCAGCTGGAGCACAGCTGCAGCTGAGGCCATACGTCCCAGCATCCTCTGAAAGAGCTTGAGAGGTGCGATTTTGCCCGGCCGGAAGTACGCATCCATGCGCCGAACTTGGCGCGCGCGTTGGGGTGACAGGCGGGCTGACATTGCCACAGTGTCCAGATTCAAACCCAGAAATGAGGTTGATTGCGTGGGCACTAATGAGCTCTTGGTCCAATTGACCGTGAGCCCCAGGCTGTCCAGATGGCTGAGCAGCATTGCCCTGTGGGCGAGGAGCTCGGCCTCTGACTGCGCCAGGATGAGCCAATCGTCCAGATAGTTCAACACTCACATCCCTCGACTTCTCAGGGGAGCGAGGGCCGCGTCCATGCACTTCGTAAATGTACGGGGTGCTAGTGACAGGCCGAACGGAAGGACGGTGTATTGATAAGCCTGGCCGTCGAAGGCGAATCGTAAGAATGGCCTATGACGCGGCGTTATCTTGATTTGAAAATATGCGTCTTTCAAATCTAGGGAGATTAGCCAGTCTCTCGGGCGAATATGCGCGAGGATCTGCTTGGTCGTGAGCATCTTGAACGATCTTCTC
The DNA here is from genome assembly GCA_023566225.1 of Romanogobio albipinnatus. NCBI lineage: Eukaryota > Metazoa > Chordata > Actinopteri > Cypriniformes > Gobionidae > Romanogobio > Romanogobio albipinnatus. The sequence goes on from CM042261.1 coordinate 31,314,399, forward strand.
ATAAGAGCTTTGTTCAGACGCCTCAGATCCAGAATCGGTCTGAGCGACCCAACCCTTTTTGGCACGAGAAAATACCGGCTGTAAAAGCCTGACTCGCTCATAGAATGGGGAACCGGTTCTATAGCCCCTTCGCACAACAGTGTGGCTATCTCCGCTCGAAGTAGATGTGCTACTTCCTCGCTCACTCCCGTCTCCGTACGCGCACAGAAGCGCGGCGAGCGAACTGCAGAGTGTAGCCGTGCTTCACTGTTTTCAGCACCCATTCTGATACACCTGGAATGGCTTCCCACGCTCTCGCGTGTGCCACACGGGATAGAACGGCCTCCGGGCTCGAAACGCCGCGCTTCGCGGGTTCGACGGCCTGTATAGGAGGGGCGGGCGCAGTGCGCGCGCTCTCTGTGCTGTGGGCCAGCCGATCGCTCGCGATGGCTGGCCGCCCTACACACTGTATCTCTGCCGCTTCGAGCAGGGAGTGGCTTGTGTGTGGCCCTACACTCGTCGTTCCGGCCACCTTGGGCGGAGAACAAATGGTGTGTGGCGCGGCGCATGGCGCCGGGGGCAGAATGTTCGCGAAAATGTGTGAGCGCGTTTGAGCGGGCACAACTCTTACGCGTGGAACATGACCGGTTAAGAGTGGCTGTGTGACAGCGCGTGTGGTGATTAGGCGTGGGCGCAAATAAGCGGACACGTGACCTAACTCTAGCACTCGAGCGGCCGGTGGCCGCTTTATGTGAGTGAGAGACACGGGATTTGTGGTGCTTGGGTGCAGGGGTGAACACAAAAGTGGGCACGTTTACTGCATTTGAAAACACATACGGCGTGAGCCGTGCAACCAGAAAAAAGGCAACTTCGTGATTTCTCTGGTTCGTCATAAAAACGGCGGTTGTAGACAGGCGAGAGGGCAGTTTTGCCGGCTCGTTTGCTGCGTGAGAGCCATCTGCAGCAGCCACGGGAGTGGGGGCTGACAGGAAGAAGAGTTTTGACGGTGGTCCGACCACGGCGGGACTTAACCGTCTTTTCTCTCCTTATGTATAGACGTCCAAAAATACTCGAGCACCACGTGGTGCGAGTTAGCTTCCTGTATGTAAGAAAAGCTGGCCGCGAGCCCGGGGAAGCGGACAGTAAGCGGACAGGGACTTTGGAGGGGCTACAGTTGGAAACAGGCGAGAGGGCGAGTTCGCCGGCTCGTAGGCTGCGTGGAAAACATCTGCAGTAGCCACAGGAGTGGGGACTGACAGGAAAAACAGAGTTTTAACGGTGGTCCGGCCGCAGCGGGACTTAACCGTCTTTTCTCTCCTTATGTATAGACGTCCAAAAATACTCGAGCACCACGTGGTGCGAGTTAGCTTCCTGTATGTAAGAAAAGCTGGCCGCGAGCCCGGGGAAGCGGACAGTAAAACATTTTTATCTGCCGCGAGAGCTGGGCTCGAACTCGGGTCTCCGGCGTTTCAGCCGCTGATTTTGCCACTGTGCTACCGGGAGGGACACAATAGCGTTCAGTTAGCGCGAGCATACAGCAGTACGTCCTCGTGCTTGTTGGCAGTCGTGCGTGCATAAAAGACAGGCTAGTTACTGCAATAGTAATATTTCCAGCCGCCTGAACTGGAGAGGGGGCTGAGAAATGCTAGAGAATGGCGGTTCGTCCGGCCACAGCGGGACGAAAACACCCTCTGTTAATTTCCCGGTGAGTGCGGCGCGCGCGAGTGACCGTGCGCACTCACATTCCTTGTCAACGGCGCAATCTGCGCGGTCCAACAGGGGGGAGTGCGGGTTCGTTGGAGAGCATATGTCAGCGTCATGTCTCATGACGGCGTATGTTTGCTGGCGTGCGTGTCTTAACAGGCTCGTGTACAGCAATATGAACAATTCCAGTCGCCTGAACTCATGAGGGGACTGAAAAATGTGCGCGAGGGTGGAACAGCTCTCTTGTAACGTAAAGAGAGCTGCAGGACCGTGCATTTCTGCCATCCCTTGTATATAAGCGGCGCATCAGCGCGGCATGAACAGAGGGGGGAGGAGGCTCGCTCCGAGACCGTTCATTTCTACCATCCCTTGCAAGCGGCGCGGTGGCGCGGCTTGAACAGAGGGGGAGGAGGCTCGCTCCGAGACCGTTCATTCCTACCATCCCTTGTAAGCGGCGCGGTGGCGCGGCTTGAATAGAGGGGGAGGAGGCTCGCTCCGAGACCGTTCATTTCAACCATCTCTTGTAAGCGGCGCGGTGGCGCGGCTTGAACAGAGGGGGGGAACAGCGGAGTGATGTCGTCATAAAACTGCTCGAGTCGAGCCCGCAGGGTCGACATAGAGAGTTCCTCACACTCGGGGCATTCGCCCGCGAGGAGTGCGGCGGCGGCGTGGTCACGGCCCAGACAGAGAGCGCAGACACATGGCGGTCTCTGGTGCTGAGCTGCACGTGGCACGAGCCGCAGGTGGAACGAGGCGTTTTGATAAAAACGCTCGTGCTCTTTTATGAAACGCGTGACGCAACGGCGAGAACACGTGCAATGAAAGGATATAATGCTGCCGGATAGCAGAGCAGGCACGGATGGCTGAAGGTGGCGCGATGCTGCCGGCTTCTCCAGGCGCTGTCCTCTGCTTGCTCGTCTGCACGATCACGGCGGCGGGTTCCAGATCCAGCGATGCGAAGGGCTTCGCTGAAGAAAAGAAAATCGAATATGCAGCCCGTGAGCCCTGCTTATATACACGTGGCCACGCCCCACCTGTAGGCAAATGAAGCCAGGTGGGCGCGAAGCGCCCTCATTGGTCGCCACGTCACGCGGGCTCACCGATAGGCTGCTGCAGTTGCCAGCAGAGCAGCCAATAGCACGCTGGAATAGCCTGCTATGGTCTGCCAGGCTGCCGCACTGCGTTGACAATGTTACAAAATTAAGGATAATTTGGGGTTTTTCAGAAATCTCGAAGAAAGAATACTTTCCCGTAGCGTAAGGAACTTACGCAATACGAGAGAACCTCTCGTAAGAGAACAGCACCCTGATAAAGAGGTTGACTGGCTCAAAGTATTTTGAAAATACAAAAATACTCATCTTAAATGTATTTAAATACAAATTACATTAGCTTTTTCTCCAAAGGCTTTAAAATACATTAATATTATTATTTTGTATTTCAAATACGTATTTTAAATACATGTATCTGAAATACTGCCCATCCCTGTATACAGTGTGTTCAAATAAATGTTGTCATTGTATCTGTATGGTGTATTTGCAACATATCTAATCTCAGTGACTCACTAAATAACAAATTAATTAAATCCCCAGAGGAGAGGACCGGTGTCGTCATTTTATCATTGAAGAGGAGGAAAGTGGAGCATCTGGTAGTGTATATCTAATTGCTGGAGAAAACAGCCGTCATAGAAGCCTAGACAACCTAATCAGCTACTACACCGATAATCCTGTGGGGCCCTATAATGAGCTGTTGACTGTGCCTTGTATGCAGGTACACACGCTTTTTTCTATGGAAAATCTTTGTGATATTTAATACAGAAAGGGGGGTATTAAAATGATTGTGAATTTTCCTGTAGTCTCACTTCATATCCTGTTTTTTTTTTTTTGCTATCTAGCCTAGTGGTTGCTTTGATGAAATTAATAGGTGGAAGGTGAAAGACAGGGAAGTAGAGAGAAATGGAAAAGAAACAGATCAAGAGGAGCAGACAAAACTGCCCATGGCCATCGGTCCAGCAGTTCTGAATCCATTAACCACAAACCCCTCCAATCAGATCACTTTGCCTAAAGAAGAGTCTGTGCAGTATGCAGCAGTGAGAAAGCCACTAAAAAAGAGCTACTCGTTGCCAGAGTGCAACTGTGGACCAAACACAGCGCCCCATGGCTTACAAGTGAGTAATTGCAGATAAATGCACAGACTTTCTCAGAAAATCTCAGACTTTATTCTGTCACATTTCTTGTATTAAAGAATGATGAAAGAATCTGCAAAATGATACAAAAGTTTAAAAAAAATGAGCCAATAGACTTTATTTAAAGTCATATCCTGGGACATGAATATCATCATAAAAATGGGCTCTTTTTGAATTAACGTCTTTTGGCTAAGCCAATAACCGTATAAACCGCCTAGTTATACCCTAGCAACCACACAAAACACCATAGAGACTACATAACAACAAACTAAAAATCTATCCTTACCTTAGCAACCGCATAGAAACGCCCTGGCCTGACCACCACAAAGAACACCCCAACATCAAGGTGGCGAGTTTTGCACAGCAAATGAGCTGGATAAAAAATGTTCAACCTTCATTTGAACCATATTTATATATGTAATGCAATAACAAGACTATGTACGGTGAAATAAAGGCAAGAAAGTGTCTTTCTGTTGAGAATGTGCTTGCAGACTTCATAGTTAGTGACTCATTTCATAGTTTATTAATTTTAGCGAATGAAAAACATACACCGTGGCTAATCCAAATCCAAAGGCAATATAAGTTACCTACTCACATTTTCTAGATAACAATTAGCTGCTGGAAAAAGTTTCTATAGTCCTGTGCCATCTTATTATTAAAGTTGTCTTTGTGTACTTTCTGTAAACTTTACAGTTTTACAATTTCATTTGTAAATGTTAAAAGTGTTTAATGTGTAAGTTATTGTGTTATACTGTACACTAACAGGACACTTATTTGCCCCCCTACTAGAATGGCAGTTCTGAGATTGCTGAAAGACCCTCAGAGGATCAAGCTCCTCCTGTGGATGCCCCATATGCCCGAGTTAACAAACCCCCCAGAGTAGTATCAGAAAACCCCCCCAACTTCAGTGCCCAACCTCACCCTGACCAACTGGGAGCAGCAGCGGCTTTTACCCCTTCATCCATCCCAAGCTTTGACACAACAGCAGCAGACTATAAATACTGGAAACTGGAGCCCATGCACACCTATGAGGAGACCCCACACACAAGCAGCCGCCCTGAGGAGATTGACTGCTACGCCATGGGGTGGAGGCAGCAGGCAGCAGCAGATGTTGGTAAGAATGAGAAAAACAGACATCAAAGGTCACTCAAGACTTGCTCATTTGTATCATTTCCTATTATGAAGTTCAAATTTAAAGAATGGTTTGAATTGGTTTCAGAAGAACCACACACTCAATAGTCAGTGAAATAATATATATTAGCATATATGCTTATTTTGGTAAATTGTTTGCCGTTTTGATTCTTTCCTCAGTGAACCTTCCAAATAATCATCTGTATTCAGAAGTGAACATCAAGGGTGCCCAAGAAGGCTGTGCTGTACCAAGACCCGGGCCTAGTCTTCCTCTTAGACCACCCCCAAGACCTCATGGTCCTTTGCGACCAGAGATCGCTGGGCAGGTAAATATCCATATGTGCGATATTCTGTATAGTATATAGTGCTCGGTCTGTTATAAAAATGATCAAATGTATGATTTTCCCCTCAGAGTTTTGTTGTATCCCCACTAATGGCTCAGACCCCATACCCTGGATTCCATCATTCAGAGCAGCCACATCTGGACGAGCTCTCCAGCTCCATTTATGAGCAGATTCCAGTGAGATCAACCAGCTCTAGACCACCTCTGCCCCCACCAACCCACAAACGCTGACCTCAGGATTGTTAAGACCTCTAAAATCACCAAAGGAGCATTTAGTTCACATACACTTGAAATTTAGAGAACAGCATAGATAAACATTAGGATGGATATCTGTACCAAATTTACTTATAACCTGTATATACATTTATAAATTAACTTATATATAACTGCAGGCTTGTGAATACTGACATCCTTGTAGAGATTGTAGGCATGGTCCGTGAACATCAAGGGATTTCAATTGAATCTGGAAATACCTTTTCCATAATCATTCACATAGTCAAAGATGCAATTACATAGTCAAATATTTTAATTAAATATACTTAAGATTGCCTACTACTGCTTTTGTTTGTTTTTTTATGAATCTGTGGATTGCAGTCCTCTATAATCATTTAAATCAAACCAATGTTTGATAACCTCATTACCTCTCAATAACCTCATCATGGACATTCCCATAAAAGATCAATAATGCACTAATTACTGCATGAGAACATCACAGAACAAGACAGATGAAAGCATTTTTCAGCAAGTGACCAGACACACAAGAGCATCTCTGTAAAACCTTCTTTTATTCCCACAAAGTAGCCTTACACGGATCATGAAGGGCTGTACAGTTCTGTTTAGCATTTGAGCATCTGAGAATCAATACAAAAAAAAAAAAAAAAAAAATTTGGTTCATCTGAGGCCACACTGGAACAGCCACTTTAATGTCAAAAGCAAATGTCAATGATCCTCCTACTTTGTTTTAGTCCCCAGATCCCTCAAACAAATTCTGAAGACCAACATCACTTAAAAACAGATTAAATCATTGACCGTTTACCCCAATATGGGTAATTAATTTATTCAAAAACGACATTCTCAGCCCACCATAACTCAAAGCACCCCTCCCCCACCCGCTCACACAATGATCCCTGATCTGTTTTTGTCCTATAACTCGCATCTCAGTTCTTTTTGCTCTTCGGTGAGTCGTACTTCCTCTTGCTGGAGTACCACAGGAGAAGAGGAATGCCAATGGAGGGAAGGGTCATCACACCAAAAGCTGCCCAGTCCAGCTATTAGATAGAGAAATAGAGCTTAGACTTCACATGACAGCACAGGCTCCATTACATTGAAGATCATTTTACTACATTTTCTATATTAAAGCATTGATGAGTTACTTACATAATGTGGAGAAAAGCGTCTGTCAAACTCTCTCTGAGCGAGAATGCCTCCCTGACCCGGGGCACTTGTGTAACCAACCTGAGAGATGCGAAGAAATGGAAAGATTTAACTTTTAGCTTTTTTTTTTTACCGGAATAGGTAGTAATAGTAATTTTAACGGCGTGTTCACACGTGGTTTGGTTCACTTGGTCCGGACCAAAAAAAAAATAAAAAATTAACACTGGCATTTTAACCCCGAACCTACAGGCATAGGGATGTGTTCACAAGCTGATTGGTCAGCTTTTGTTACATTGGCTACATTTTGTGACAGAACTTGCCAAACATCCAAAACAATGCTGTGTGCTGGGCTAGATGTGCTCTCTGAGTGGGCCTCATTCATGAAACACAAATTTGTGTGAAAAGTAATTGTTCGTAAAGCCGTTCTGATGTAAATTCAGATTCAGGAAAAATTCAGATGTTCTTAATTTGTATGAAAGAAATGTACATCTGCTCCCTACCACGTGTAAATGGTGGGTAAAACATTTGAACGTTCTGTGTTCTAATTTAGGCAAACTCATAAAATTGCATTATTTTTTGCAAATCTCTTTATTGGAGGATCAAAGATGTAACATTTTACAGGAAGTAAAACGGTTTCATTTTATCTTAACAGCATTAACTACAACTTTTTTTTTTCTCTTCCCCCTTCTCCCCTTCCGCTTATTACACGGTTCTTAAAAAGAGTCAAGGGTTTACAAATTAAAGATCAAGCACATACCTGCATACCCACATTTCGAAAGCAGTTGGTTAGCCAGGCTTTAAACTTACATTTTCACAGTTGTTGATCATGCTATTCAGAAAAGTAAAATATAAAATAAAAAGGTGTCTCATATTTGTGACATCTTGAAGTATGTCACAAAGGGCTGCCATTTTAAGTAAAATTGTACTGACCCTTTCAACGTAAATTTAACTTTCTAGTTTAAGAAAAAATAAAACATCCCTTAACCATTCGGCCACTGCTGGTGGAGTAGCGGATGTCCAAACTAATAAGATTCTACGACGGGCAAGAAGCGATGTAAAAGCAATAATGTCCGATTGGTCCTGGGTTAAAGTTAAGCTCTCATTTGGAATACCAAATATTGCAATCAGTGGACAGGGCTTAATTAGCATTTTTATGACTTCGGATAAAGTTTGAAAAACAGATGACCAGTATTGATCTAGACGGGAGCACAACCAAAAAGTGTGTTAAATCAGCTGGAGAGAGAGAGCATCTATTACAACTCCTGTCAGTTCCTGGATATATATCTGCTAACCTGGCCCTACTAAAATGAGCCCTATGCACTACTTTAAACTGAATGAGCCCTAAGCGTGCACAAGATGAATGAATCCTTTGTAACTGCATTTTAATGCACTATGTACATTATAGAATTTCATAAGTTGATTTGCCCATTTTTTTTTTTTAGTTTTTTTTTTTAAACTGTTCAACTTTGGGTTATAGGCAGCGCTTGTCATAGTCACGTTTTACCCAGCCGTCCAATCACAGTGGAGGAGGGGTGAGACAAATACTAAACCGACCAATCATCCTACTTGTACAAGGACTGAATAATATTGCTGGTTACTGAATTTTTTTATTTAGCAATTTACTTCAAAATTAGATACTTAACACATTACTGCCATGGATATTCATCCAACCAAAGTATCTCAACTGGAAAAACTTCTTCCAGAAACTTCTGCACTTGCAAAGCGCTTTCAAGCGCCACCACTATTTTAGCAGGCTAAAAATGCTTTAGTGGACACAATTTAATATTTATTTATAGGCATATGGCCAATTAGTTGCTTTAGAATTTATACAATATTCTGGAGCCAAACCTGAGAAGTCCACAGCGTTCCTGGTCACCTAATTTGCGTAGTTGTAACTCATCATGGGCGGGGATTATGCAAATTATGAATGAGCGTGCATGCGTGCCCTATTTATAAATGTTTGGAATTCATTAATATACACAAATGTTTAACTTACGAATCTGTGGTATACGAAGCATTTGTGAATCTGGAGGAGAGTTTTTGTAAAGGTCCATTTCGCATGCAAATTTGTTAATATATTTACGAACGTTTCAAGAATGAGGCCCTGTGTGTGTAGCCTATGCATGATGGTATTTTGACCAGCTGAGAACTCATGAAGAGTTTCTAAAATGTGTAATGGAGTCAAAACAACAGCAGGAATCCCTGCCTCACACACACACACACACACACACACACACAAACAAACAAAGATCTACTGCAAGGAGATGTGGTTCTGACGCCTGTACCAAACTGTGATGAGCAATATCGCAACTATGACGAAAAAGTAGTGACATTCATGAGCTTGTGACATCATGTCCCTTTTTGGTTCGTTTACATGTCTTTGGTCAGTGCTGCATTCATATTTCATTCGACCTGGACCAGAGTTTGCTTGGAAGTGGACCGAGAGACCTATATTTTCAGCGGCCTCGGCCCACTTGTTTCCTGCGGGTTCAGATGGCAGCGTTCACACTTATTGAAATTAACCGCACAGAACAATCGCACCAGGGTTCGTTTTGATCAAACCAAACATGCCAAGTATGAACGTACCCTAAAAGTTATTCTAATTTACAAAAAAAAAAAAAAATGCTACAAAGCAAAATTGTGCTCTGGTGGACCAAATTTAAACAGAATACAACCAGATTACTACAACAGAATAATACCCAATAATGCAAAAACCCTGACTGACTTGCATATGAGAACGACAGAATTAGAACATTTTGCATTAAGGCACAATCCAGGCCAGTTTCATATTATGGCTATTTGAAGCACAGAAAAAAAAAAAAGAGCATAAGCTCTTAATGCTTGCTGTGTATATGAAAGGTAAAACGACTTTACTTACCACAACCTGTCCGCCTTCCTGTGCCAGGTAACTAACTGAAGCAGAGGTGAAATTGAAGTATCCAGCTTTCAGTGGCCGCAGAACCACTGTGTGAGAAACATTACTGGCACTGTGAAGAGAATGAGTTAGGGAACATAATCTACTAAAAACCAAAAGTAAATAAAGCACCCTTAAGGCCTGTTCACACCGGGACAATTTTCACGTGCGTTTAAATCGCCGAAGTTTAACACCTCGTGTCTAAACAATGGGCGGCAATGCGAGTGTGCACACCGACGCGCAAAACGTCAGGCGTAAAAGCGTCATTTAAAAAAAAAAAGTGCTTTTGTTCAGAACTACATGGTAGGAGCTGGTCAATGACCTGAAAAGAGCTGGGACCACCGTTTCCAAGGTTACTGTTGGTAATACACTAAGACGTCATGGTTTGAAATCATGCAAGGCACGGAAGGTTCCCCTGCTTAAACCAGCACATGTCAAGGCCCGTCTTAAGTTTGCCAATGACCATTTGGATGATCCAGAGGAGTCATGGGAGAAAGTCATGTGGTCAGATGAGACCAAAATAGAACTTTTTGGTCATAATTCCACTAAACGTGTTTGGAGGAAGAAGAACGATGAGTACCATCCCAAGAACACCATCCCTACTGTGAAGCATGGGGGTGGTAGCATCATGCTTTGGGGCTGTTTTTCTGCACATGAGACAGGGCGACTGCACAGTATTAAGGAGAGGATGACCGGGGCCATGTATTGCAAGATTTTTGGGAACAACCTCCTTCCCTCAGTTAGAGCATTGAAGATGGGTCGAGGCTGGGTCTTCCAACATGACAATGTCCCGAAGCACACAGCCAGGATGACCAAGGAGTGGCTCTGTAAGAAGCATATCAAGGTTCTGGCGTGGCCTAGCCAGTCTCCAGACCTAAACCCAATAGAGAATCTTTGGAGGGAGCTCAAACTCCGTGTTTCTGGCTTAGGCCAGAAACCCGACTGATCTAGAGAAGATCTGTGGGAAGGAGTGGGCCAAAATTCCTCCTGCTGTGTGTGCAAACTAGGGATGGGTCGCGATTTTTGAATATTCAATAGTTTATTTAATTATAGACTATCGAATAGTTTGTGCGATTATCGTCCTCAAAAAAATCCCCATGTTTTTGGTGTGGTGGTGACGCGTTCATGTGACCAGAGGGAGGCGCTGCCAATAACGCACTTAAAGCTGTCAGTCAGCTCTCAGGGTGTTTTATACTGGACACGTTTGCTGCGGTCCGAGCGTGATTCTTCCCTCCGCCTCCGCAGTGTTGGTCTGGTTTCACACTCAACTTGAACCCTAGTGCGTTTGAGTTCATCCTACGTCATCACAAACGTGCGCAGGCATGATAGTAAACAGAACGCGGGTCAAATATATTGGGCTTTTTTTAATTAATTTGGTGCTATTATGTGCAGTGGAGTAAACGACACTTGGGTTTACCGTATATGTGTCGCTCGAAGGCGGCTTTGCTGCTTGCAAACAGACTCTTTTGAGGAGATGGTGAATTGCCATTAATTTGCTGCCCTGATTGCGCACTATGCGCGAATACACTGCAGGCTCGCTCTCGCGATAGTATCTCAGGTAAATCATCAACACTATCATCACTTACATGTATGTTATTGAACTAATGACATTGCAATCGGCTAAAACGCATGCGCTGGTTACTTTTCTTCCTAAACAAGTGCACACCCGAGTGTTGTTTCACATTCACGTCAATCGCGGCACAGCTCCGAGAGCAATCGAACTCCGGTTGTATGTTCTCGGGTTCGGTACCTCAGTGCACACCAAGCTCTGTATGTAAGCTTTCACATTAGCAATTTTTCATGCGAACCGTGCTCCATTTCGAACTAAACTGCCAGAGTAAAAACACCCTGAGACAACAGAAGAAGAACACATCGCCTCACGCACACACTGTAGACTTGTGGCATTTAATGGTTGCGGTAACTTGGGGCGATGTCAAATAACAGTCATATGTTTCAGCGTGTTACAGTAATTATATGGCTTGAGTTGATATAGCCTATTCCCTAATGAATTAGACAGTTTGTTATCATACAGATTGAGAGCGTGAATGGTCTCTCTCCCTCTCTCTCTCTGTTTATATGCGTGTAGCCATTACATGCGTGCATGCGGGGGAGGAGTTGCGATTTACGAATAAAAATCGAATAATTCCCAGCGATCTTCGAATATTATTTTTACTTGAAATGCCCATCCCTAGTGCAAACCTGGTGAAAAACCACAGGAAACGTTTGACCTCTGTAATTGCAAACAAAGGCTACTGTACCAAATATTAACATTGATTTTCTCAGGTGTTCAAATACTTATTTGTATCATACAAATAAATAGTTAAAAAATCATACATTGTGATTTCTGGATTTTTTTTATTTAGATTATGTCTCTCACAGTGGACTTGCACCTACGATGACAATTTCAGACCCCTCCATGATTTCTAAGTGGGAGAACTTGCAAAATAGCAGGGTGTTCAAATACTTATTTTCCTCACTGTATATCTGTGGTTTTGGCAAGCACGTAAATACTGTCTCTCTTCTTCTTCTGTGTGACAAGCGTAAAGTGCCGCAGCACCAGCTTGTGTACCGGAGCGCTATCTACTGAATGTGCACGTTCACTCGGCGCATCGCCAGTGGAGAGAAAAAAATAAAATAAAAATCGCTTGGGTGTGAACACTCAAGACGCGCCGAAAAACGTCATGAAAAACCCTGGCGATAAGCGCGCGTGATATTCGTCCCGATGTTTACAGGCCTTTACTGTCTGATGGCGTACTAATGATGTTGCGTGCTATCAGTAAAGACCAAGGTGACTGATTGAAGGATTAATTGGATTACTATAGGAGTCCAAGTACTGAGAATGCACCTAAAATAATGTACAAATAAAGAATGTGCCATCTTGGTACTAAGATTACATACATATTTAATATAACAATAATAACATAATATGGAAAGATCAAAAAAAAGTAAAGTTGCTTCTTGGAGAAGGATACGGAGCAATACGATCCCATTTCACATTGAGCATTCCTGAGACAATGCCGAAATCTTCAGGGGGAAAAGAGTCATCTGACAGCTCAACCTCCAGGGCAGCACTGTGTAAAAAAAAAACAGTAATAATAACATCAACATATATTAACTACAATAAAAGTTACTGTGTACATGGTTTAACCTTAACCCAAAGCCCTTCACCATCTGCTGAAAAGTGATGTGCTTCACTTCAGAGAGAAAGAGGACAATACCTGGTGCCCACATTGTAGATGCTGTACTGCAGAGTAAGGTCTCGTCCTTCTACAGCATATCGGTTCAACAGGGATTTGGATGCCAAAAGACGAGCCCCTTCTTCTCCTGCCACAAGACTCACCGCAGCAAACAGAGCAAATATACAGAGCAGCCTCATCTGTGGGGAGAAATGGCAGATTCGATTAATAGAATTAACATCTCAATTTGTTATATACAATAAATAAATTGACACTACAACAAAAATGATACCACTAGTAAGCGTATATGATGGTTTAGATACACAGGCTGATTTGAAAGTCACTTGATTTAATAAAAAAAAAAAAATTATATATAAATCTATATTCAACCATACAGTTACTTCAGCTATAAGACAGTATTCCATAAGAGGCAAACATGCAACATTCATAACAGCAATGAATGAGTGCAGCAATGAATTAATTCATTTTACAGGAGGAAAAAAGGATTCATTTTCCAAAATTGCTAATCAGTTATATAATACACGGATCTGACCTTAAGGGTAACACACCTTTTAAAAATACATATTTAAGTTAACTTACTTCTTTTAAAATCAAGACACTTCAAAGATTTCATTACGTATATGCTTACGTGTACAACACACGACCACTATAAAGCACTTAATGTCGGCATTATTTTGCCGAGAAAAAAATAATTGTATTCAGTAACTTACACATTAATAAAAAAACATTTATTGAAAGGCTGAGCCCAATTATTCTATTATAAATCTAACGAACTGATACATTGGGGTTACGTGTAACGTTACATTCATCTCTGATAACTATAAGTTCCAGACAATGTCAGATTTACACGCGTTAAGAGACAACGGCTTGTTTTAATGTTACTCTCAGTATACTTTGCTTCAAAAAATAACAACAATATTTCGCAGCCACTTTACCTTCGTCCGCTGGTTTGAGCCCCAAAATTCTGAAGACAGATCAACGCACGCGCAGATGATTTTAGTCTTCCGCTAGCATGAGAGCATGACGTGTCCACTGTGTGTACGGATACACGACAAATCCCACAGCGCCACCTAATGCTTCGGCCTTGCTGTTTTCATGTGATTAAATTCTTTCACCAGATGTAAATGAGACCAAAGATCTATAAAGCTCATTGATTCAATTATTGCAGTACATTTAATTGTTTATTTATTTATTAGGGGTGTTTGGGGGGACGTCATTAAAGAACTTCGAAGAACACAATTAAAGAACACAAAAACATTCATTCACATATCTACTGAATGCGTTATCAACAGAGAACACACGTGTAGTTTTGATTGTTGTATTTATTTTTGATAAATGCATTACTATAATAAAATGCAGTTCTTCATTATGCAATAGATACTGAAAGGTTTTGCCAACGCAAGAGTGTTTAGTTTGCTTTGTTAATTGGTTTGAGAGCCACTACATACATTTGGAGAAATGTCAAATCGATTGAGAAAAGCTGAAACTAACATGAACTAACAATGAGAAATCGTACTCGGTTACTTACGTAACCTCGGTTCCCTGAGATAAGGGAAGGAGTACTGCGTCGAAGACGCATTATAGGATAGGTTCTCCTATTCTCGAATACTGAAGCATTTATAAAATCACGCAGTGCTACTGCACAGCCAAAACGGAGTCGAGACTTCTCGCGCGTTATTGGCTGGCCAGTGGTAACTGCATGAACCAATGGCAGAACAGCGTATCTGAGCGGACCTATGGGCGCTAAGCCCGAGACGCTGAACACAGAAGCCCGCGAACTGAGCGTAAAAGCCCGCGAAGGGAACCCTTAAAATACGCTGTAATGCCCCAAAAACGTCAGGTTAATTCGACTGAAGCGAAGGTCACCCGTTGTTTTAGCGTCATTGCACGGCAGTCTACGCAGCACTACTTCCCTTATCTCAGGGAACCGAGGTTACGTAAGTAACCGAGTACGTTCCCTTTCGAACGGTCAGTCGTACTGCGTCGAAGACGCATTATGGGAGCCTATTTAATCCCGCCGTGCTATGAAGCGCAATGGTATGTACTCCCTCAGTTTGAGCACTAAGGGGGCCCAAGACTAGAGTTATTGACACATCATGATATATATTTATATATATATATATATCTCCCTATTCATACTGGGCTCATAGAGGCCAGCAATTAAGGGGAAAAAATTCAGTCATGCATTGAGCATATGAAGACCCAGATGCCTAACTAATAAGGGCGAGCTACCCGTTAATACTTATTATTATACAGCAAGGATCTGTGCCTGCAGTGCAGATGATGGTGAGGACCAGCCTGCCGATCTACAGATGTCACCAATAGACACTCCACTAGACCATGCCCAGGAGGAGGCCATGCCTCTGGTGGAGTGAGCTTTGACACCTATGGGACATTGAAGGCCCATAGTATCGTATGCTAGCGCTATTGCGTCAACTAGCCATCTGGCTAGACTTTGCTTGGTGACCGGAAGTCCCTTAGTGCGGTCACCAAAGCTTACAAAGAGCTGCTCCGACTGCCTAAAGTGGGAGGACCACTCAATATATGCTCTGAGCGCCCTAACAGGGCAGAGCAGGTGTAACTGTCTCTCATCCTCAGAGGGTGGAAGAGCAGAAAGAGTGATTACCTGTGCTTTGAATGGTGTTGAAAGCACCGTCGTCTGCATTGGCTCGAAGGGAGGTCCTTTTAGTGCTCGTAGGACCAATGAAAGATCCCAGGATGGCACCGTAGGAGGGCGAGGAGGGTTAAGCCTCCTGGCTCCCTTTAAGAATTTAATGACCATGTCGTGTCTGCCTACTGATTGGCCAGCTATAGGCATATGAGATGCGGCAATGGCTGCTGTGTAGACTTTGAGTGTGGATGGAGTGCGCCCTGCATCCAACATCTCTTGTAGAAAAACAAGTATCTGTGATATCTCACATGACACTGGGTTATGGTTCCTGGCTGAACACCAGTCAGAAAACACTGACCATTTAAGGGCATAGAGACGTCTAGTAGATGGGGCTCTAGCTTAACCGATAGTGTTCAGGACACTCACTGGGAGGTTCTCGAGCTCCCTTTGAGGGGCCAAACATGTAGCGCCCACAGTTTGGGACGGGGGTGCCATATTGTCCCGTTCGCCTGAGATAGGAGATCTTTTCTCAGCGGGACTGGCCAAGGGCATGCTGATAGCAGCTGAATCAGCTCGGGAAACCAGTGGTGGGTTCGCCAGAGTGGAGCCACAAGCAGGACTGTGTGCCCACATTCCCTGATTCTTTTTAAGACCTGGGGAATGAGCGGTACTGGTGGAAAAGCATAAAGCAGGCAGCTGGGCCATTCGTGGGCCAGCGCATCCTTGCTCTTTGAAAAATAAATTGGGCAATGACAGTTGTCTTCGGAGGCGAAGAGGTCGACCTCTGCCCTCTCGAAAACATTCCATATCATTTGAACCGTTTGGGGATGAAGGGACCATTCCCCCGGGGACACGAGGCCCCTGGAGAGCATGTCTGCTCCCTGGTTCAGTCTGCCCGGCACGTGCACTGCTCATAGCGAATGCATTCTGTCTTTTGCCCATAGGAGGAGATGTCTGACCTGTTGGTTGAGCCATCTCGACCTGAGCCCGCCTTGGCGATTTATGTAGGAGACCACTGTCGTGTTGTCCGTACGGACTAGGACGTGATGACCCAAAAGACGTGGTGAAAAAGTCTCGAGGGCTAGCACTACTGCCAGCATTTCTAGGCAGTTTATGTGCAACCGTGACTCCACGCTCGACCATGAGCCGAAGGCCGGTTCGCCCTCGCACAGAGCACCCCAGCCCGTGTTGGAGGCATCTGTGGTGACCACCATCCGTCTGGAAACTGTTCCCAAGCTCACCCCCGACTCGTAGAGGCGGGGATTCGACCACGGGGCCAGGGCTTTGACACAGCCGCGGCCCACTTTGATCCAAAGCTGGCCTGAATGCCACGCTTGGGGAGGAACCCGTGATTTCAGCCAGTACTGCAGGGGGCGCATTTGCATCATACCCAGCGGAAGTACTGGAGAAGCTGATGCCATAAGGCCTAGCATTCTTTGAAAAATTCTCAGGGGTCTGTTGGTTCCTGTTTTGAACGAGTGTGCAAGCTGCTGTGTAGTCAAAGCACGTTCGTTTGACAGCCACGCCCTCATTTGGGCTGAGTCTAAAATCGTTCCCAGAAAAGAGATCCTCTGTCTGGGAAGCAACAAGCTCTTGGCTGTATTTATTCTGAGACCCAGGCATTCTAGATGGCTGAGTAGCACAGATTTGTGAGATTGTAGTTCTTCCTCTGACTGGGCCAGTATGAGCCAGTCGTCGAGGTAGTTCAAAATGCGTATTCCCATTTGTCTTAAAGGGGAGAGAGCTGCATCTATACACTTTGTGAAAGTGCGGGGCGCCAGTGACAGGCCAAATGGTAGGACTGTGTACTGGTAGGCCTTCCCGTCGAACGCGAAACTCAGAAACGGTCTGTGACGTAGGATAATTTGGATGTGAAAGTAGGCATCTTTCAGATCCACTGAGACAAACCAATCCATCAGGCGGATTTGCGCAATGATTCGTTTTAATGTCAGCATTCTGAACGGCCGTTTGATAAGAGCCTTGTTCAGATGTCTGAGGTCTAAGATGGGCCTGAGGCCGCCATCTTTCTTGGGAACCAGGAAGTAGCGGCTGTAAAACCCTGACTCGCTTTGAGCTGCAGGCACCGCCTCTATAGCTCTTTTCATCAATAGACTTTTTACTTCGGTTTTGAGGACGTGGGTTGCGTTGCTCTTCACTGAAGTGTAAGTTATTCTATTATTCAATCAGATTCTATGCTCCAAGACTGTTTTGATCACGCGGACTGGGAGATGTTCCGGTCGGCCTCTGATGACGACATCGAGGTCTACGCTGATAGCGTAACGTGTTTCATCAGGAAGTGCGTAGAAGACGTTGTTCCGACCAGAACAATACGGCTGTACCCAAACCAGAAGCCGTGGCTAAATGGGGATATTCGCGCGGCACTCAATGCGCGGACCTCCACTTTTAACTCCGGTAATGCGGAGGAGCATAAACAAGCAAGTTATGCCCTCCGGAAAACCATCAGAGCAGCAAAACGCCAGTACAGGGACAAGATTGAAGGACAGTTCAACACCACCGACTCCAGAAGCATGTGGAGGGGAATTAACACCATCACGGACTACAAAGGGAACACAAACTCCACCATGAACACCGCTGCCTCTCTCCCGGACGAGCTGAACACCTTCTATGCTCGCTTTGAGGGAACTAACACCGCCCTCGCGGAGAGAGAGCTCGCGGCTGAAGATACAGAGGTTGGTTCACTCTCCGTATCTTTAGCGGATGTAACCCGATCCTTCCGGCGGGTGAACGTCCGTAAAGCAGCGGGTCCAGACGGAATTCCCGGCCGCGTGATCAGAGCGTGCGCGCACCAACTGGCTGGAGTTTTCACGGACATTTTTAACCTGTCCCTCTCCCTGTCTGTGGTCCCCACATGCTTCAAAACGTCCACCATTGTTCCTGTACCTAAGCAGTCAAAAACCACCTGCTTAAACGACTGGCGTCCTGTTGCTCTGACCCCCATCATCAGTAAATGCTTTGAGAGACTAGTCAGAAACCACATCTGTTCTGTTCTCCCCCCCTCACTGGACCCACTGCAGTTTGCATACCGCACAAACCGCTCCACTGATGATGCCATTTCATCTACAATTCACACTGCTCTCTCCCACCTGGAAAAGAGGAACACATATGTGAGAATGCTGTTTGTGGACTACAGCTCAGCATTCAACACCATTGTGCCCTCCATACTTGACATTAAACTCCGGGCTCTAGGCTTAAACAGCCTGTTATGCAGCTGGATCCTGGACTTCCTGTCAAACAGACGCCAGGTGGTCAGAATGGGCAGTAACATCTCATCATCACTGACTCTCAACACTGGAGCCCCTCAGGGCTGTGTTCTCAGCCCACTCCTGTACTCCCTGTACACACATGACTGTGTGGCAACCCACAGCTCCAACACCATCATCAAGTTTGCTGACGATACGACGGTGGTAGGTCTTATCACCGACAATGATGAAACGGCCTACAGAGAGGAGGTGCACACTCTGACATGGTGGTGTCAGGAGCACAACCTCTCCCTCAACGTCAGCAAGACCAAGGAGCTGGTGGTCGACTTCAGGAGGAATGAGAGAGAACACCGCCCCATCACCATCAATGGAGCACCGGTGGAGAGAGTCAGCAGCTTCAAGTTCCTCGGTGTCCACATCACAGAGGAACTCTCATGGTCCGTCCACACCGAGGCCGTTGTGAAGAAGGCTCATCAGCGCCTTTTCTTCCTGCGACGGCTGAGGAGGTTTGGAATGAACCGCCACATCCTCACACGCTTCTACACCTGCACCATAGAGAGCCTGCTGACTGGCTGCATCACCACCTGGTACGGCAACAGTACCGCCCGCAGCCGCAAGGCCCTGCAAAGGGTAGTGCGCACGGCCAGCTGCATCATCGGAGGTGAGCTTCCCTCCCTCCAGGACATTTACGCCAGGCGGTGTGTGAAGAGAGCTCAGAGGATCATCAGAGACTCTAGCCACCCGAACCATGGGCTGCTCTCACTGCTGCCATCAGGCAGACGGTACCGCAGCATCAGAACACGCACCAGCCGACTCCAGAACAGCTTCTTCCCACAAGCAATCAGACTACTTAACTCTTGATCCATCAGGATCATAACACACACTGGACAGACTATCACTCAGCACAACCCACTGTAGATACACACACATTATATACACATTTATTTATCATACAGCATCTATTGCACTTTGGATTTCAATTTGTGAACATATTGTATACTGTACATTGTATATTATTACTATAGCTTAATGTATACTGTTATTGTTTAAGGTATGTTTAGTGTATATTGTTTTAAGTATATGTATATTGTAAGTATGTGTATATTGTTTAAAGCTGTGAGAACTACAATCACATTGTGTAAATTATTTATTGTTTATTGTAGTGTATACTGTGCTGTGAGTAATTGTGTGCGCATCAGATGTGTAATCTGTTGTTGCTTAAATGTTGTACATGTCATGTCATGACTGCTATGTTGCTCGGAACTGCACCTAAGAATTTCACCTACTGTTGCACTTGTGCATATGGTAGAGTGACAATAAAGTGATTTGATGTGATTTGAAGAGGCGGCGCTGGCTCTTTTTGGCAGAAAATGGCTCATCGCCTGGGACGCTTTCTGTGCCGTGGTGAAACGTTCTGCGAAACTGTCCACCGCGGGACCGAACAGACCATTCGGAGAAATGGGAGCATCGAGGAAGGCAGTTTTATCGGCCTCCTTGATCTCTGTGAGGTTTAACCACAAGTGGCGCTCTAACACCACGAGACTGGCCATCGGCCTGGGCGGTGGCCTTCGTAGCTCGAAGGGCCAGATCTGTGGCGCTTCGGAGGTCACGAAACACCTCCTGGTCTGGACCAGACTCGTCCATAGCCCGAAGGAGCTTCGCCTGGAACACCTGCAGGACCGCCATCGTGTGGAGAGCGGAGCCTGCTTGGCCGGCGGAAGCATAGGCCCTATTTGCCAAGGCAGCCGTGGTACGGCAGGGCTTAGAGGGGTGTGCGATTTTGGGCTTCCAGCCTATCGCGGAGGGCGGGCAGAGGTGTGCAGCCACCGACTCCTCGAGCGGCGGGAGTTTCTCATAGCCCTTCTCGATAGCGCCGTCAATGGTGGAGAGCGCGTGCGAGGTGGATGGGCGGAGGCGAGCGGAGTAGGGAGCGCGCCATGACTTCGCCAGCTCCTGGTGCACCTCAGGGAAAAAGGGTGCCGCTCTCTGCCGAGGGGCCTGCTGGCGCCCCGGGAGGTACCATTCATCGAGGCGGCTAGGTGTGGGCTCTTCAGGGGCTGCCCAGTCCAGGCCCAGCTCGCCAACGGCCTTATAGAGGACACGGATGAGCTCGGTGTCCGCACCAGCCTTAGCCGCGTCATTGCGCTGCTGAGATGTCGAGGGGGTGGGGTCGTCAACGGAGCCCGACCATTCCTCGGCATCGGAGGCGACGAGGGACACGGAACCGTCGTGTGGATCGTCCTCATCATTGCCGCCGAATGAGACCAGGTCCTCGGCGTCGAGCGGAGGAAGCAGGTCTGAACGAGAGAACGTCACTGGGGAAACGTCTCTCTGAGGCGGAGACGAGGCACGCGGGCACTGGGCCGGCGTGAGCTCGCCCGCCTCAGTATAGTCAGCCCTCTGGCTCCGCCGCTTTTTCCGCCGGGGTTCAGACGGGAAAGGGAGCGGGAGAGCGTGAGGGGCGGGGTCGCGCTCTGAGAAGAACGCGATCCGCGAACGGAGAGAGGACATGAACTAAAATACAGCAAATACTGGACACGCCTACTTTAAAAAGTCAACATTTCGATTATTTGACGTTAAATCCATTATATAAGTCACTTTGGAATAAATCACAGCATGTTTCGTGATAAAAAAACATAACTTTACAGTCTGGAAAATATGGTAGGATATAGCCTAGCAAATTATTTTGCGGACCCCTGACACTTTGCTGGACTAAAACCGCTGGTCTATACAGAAGAAAACCCTGCATAGGCTCTGCCCCGGTACGGGTTGTGTCGACATTAGTCTGATTGTTTGATGAGAAAATGTAGTTGCAGTTAAGAATCCGTACAGCTGTAGAAGCGCAGGGCTTTTATTCTGCTGAGCGGAACTGAGGAAGAACCGATGACGGAATAGTTTGACAAAACGGCTTCGGCTGACAAATCAAAAAACGAAAAATCAAGCCGAAATCTCGTTTTTCTGAAAATAATGAAAAAACGAAAAACGATTTTTTTCGTTTTCTGTTTTTTAAGTAAAAACGAATTTGGAATGGACGCAAGATACCCTGATTTGATTGGTCGGCCGAAGATCAAACTGTTCCATCATCAGTTCTTCCTCCGTTCCGCACAGCAGAATAAAAGTCCTGCGCTGCTACAGCTGTACGGATTACTGCGTTTATTGCAGCTAAATTTCATCTTTTATTCATCAAACAACCAGACCAACGAATGGTTCGACACAACACGTACCGGGGCAGAGCCTATACAGGGCTTTCTTCTGTGTAGATAGAAATTCACATAGGCTACACTTCGCATCAGCTGGGTATGGCAGGATAGGTCTATATGACGGCTGTCATAACCTACCCTGGCTGCCCAGTAAAAATAAATAAATAAATAAATTAATTAATTAGTTGTAAATTAAATATTTTAAACACTAATAAAAATAAATAGATTAAGATATAAATTAATTCGTTGTAAATTAAATATTTTAAACACTAATACAAAAAGGAAAGAATAATGCATTGATGTAGACTATGGCTATAACATTCACGCAAGAACTGTCATTCTGACTAACTGACAACCATAGAACAACAGATGTTAAAAAAAAAAAAAATTATTAACATTTATTATAATTGATATCTTAAAGAATGTGCTTGTGCGTGGAGCGAGCTGCTGCACACACACACAGGACTGCAACACAAAATTTTCATTTGCCATTTCGGTTTGTTTCTCACCAGCAAACCCTATAGAAGCTATAGCCTACCTTCAGAACGCTTGGAATTTAACCTACGACACGAGTTGCATAGGATTATTTAACAAATTTGCATCCGCTTGAAAAAAATTGATGGGCAAATGCGAGCAAATGCGTATTCTTGACGCGTTTATTGCAACTTGCATTTCATCTCTTTCTCATTAAACCACCAGACTAACGAATGGCTCGACACAACACGTCCCGGGCAGAGCCTTTACAGGAGTTTATTCTGTTTAGACCAGCAGCTTTAGACCAGCAAAGTGCCAGGGGGTCTGCGAATTTGCTATAGCCTATCATACCGTATTTTTCACATTTTTTATTATCATGAAACATGCTGTGATTTATTCCAAAGTGACTAAATAATGCATTTAACCTCAAATAATCTAAATGTTGACTTTTAAAAGTAGACTCGTTCGCTTTAGGCTATTTTGTTTCATGTTTGTGGTGTGAGCCAGATGTTCAAGGAGACCGAGGCGCACGCAGCGCATCCTGTTTTATTTATTTTTCAAAGGCATGACTTTGTAGTCGTTTTAAATGTGCCCAAATAAAATTATACATTTTACTGTTTCGATGATGATTATGATGTCCTACTCATCTGTAGCCTATGATGATGACAGTATTAGGCTAAGTTATTTCCAAATTAGAAAAAATCAAATTTGGTGCCCGCGCCTCACATTATTATCAAAATAAAACAGAGACAGCCAAACATTTAAAAATATTCTGCGTTATATATATAGGATGGAGGCCATTTGCACACAGACACACACACACACACACACACACACACACACACACACACACACACACACACACACACACACACACACACACACACACACACACACACACACACACACACACACACACACACACACACACACACACACACACACACAAACATATTATGTTCATTGCCCCACCCACATTATTTTTGGGCTGAATCACTGTTATAATTAGGCTATGGGGTCCTTGTAAATTTAAAATCCACTTATGGCTATACGCAGGTAAAAGAGACATAGGCTAGGCTATTGTAAGTGTTTATTTCATAAATTAATGTAGGCTACCTTGCATCTCCCATACACTTCTTTGGCCTGTTTTGTTTGGATGGCCAACTCTCACAATCTGTGTGAAAGCTGCAGGACACACAGGACAGCGTGGAGAGAACGCACTTGATGTGCTTTGGAAATTTAATTGGCAGAGAAAATAACACACCGTTTTGCTTGACATCAATTAACACTCACTATTGTAGTGAAGTATAATGTTAATTGGGCCTGTGACCACTAGAGGGCACGCTAGTACAACAGGAGGAGTGATACCACAGAATAAGCGGCTGCTGTGTGTGGAGGTTCAGCTCGTGTGCTCCGTGTATACATCTGTTAATAAAGACACGTTAATTGTACAGTATCTCTCCGGCTCCCTATTCTGTTGCACTACAGAATATCACATAATTGGCGACGAGGATTTATGGAGTTCGCGTGCTGGAGGAAATGCTGCTGGGAGTGTTTAATGGCTGTATAAAAATCTTCACTACAGTGAAACAGACAGCGTGAGATAAAGGCAAGGGCTAAAGAGTCAAGATGACGACACTGGTGGGAAAGGTGAGCCCATTTGACAGTGAGTCACAGCTGTGGGAGGAATACATAGAAATGATGGAGTATTTCTTTCAAGCAAATGATATTGAGGCCGCTGAGAAAAAGAAAGCTGTGCTGTTAAGTGGAGTGGGGGCTAACACGTATAGCTTGTTGAGAAGTTTACTGTGTCCCTCAAAGCCAGCAGAGAAAACTTATGAAGAGTTGGTAAATGTCCTCAAAAGTCATTTCAATCCTAAACCAAGTGAAATCGTGCAAAGATATAAGTTTAACTCGCGTACACGGAAAGAAGGAGAAAATGTTGCTGATTTTGTGGCGGAATTGAAGAAGTTAGCACAGCACTGTGAGTACGGGGCCACACTTCCACAAATGCTACGTGATAGACTTGTCTGGGAAGTAAATGACGACCGTATGCAGAGAAGATTGCTGGCGGAAGTGGAGTTAACGTTTGAGAAGGCACTTAACATTTGCCAGGCAATGGAGTCTGCAAACAAAAACGTGAGAGATCTACAAGGATTGATAACTGAGGAGTCAGGACAAAACTCAAAAACATTCAGAGGACAGGCAGCAGTGCATAGAGTGTACTCAGCAGAGAGAAAAGGGCGACAAATAGACGTTGTGTGTTTCTGAATGAACTTTGCCATAAATGTGGGAAGCGTGGACACATAAAACGTGCATGCAGGGTCAAGCAAGCTTTTGGGGGGTGCCAAAAAACTGTGTTCAAAGGACAAAAAGAAAAAAAAGAGAAGGGGAAAAGGACTCATCTCGTTAGAGAGGAAGAAAGTGACGAGAGAGAGGACACCAGTGATATTAACACAATATACAGTGTATCCCAAGTCCAACCCAAAGTGGCTCCTATCACACAGAAGGTGAAGGTGAATGGCATGGAAGTGGAGTTTGAAGTCGACACCGGTTGTGGAGTGACAATCATCAGTAAAGAGCAATATTCTAAGCTGTGGAAACAAACAGACATGCCAGAAGTGAAACCCTGCAGTTTGAAACTAAAGACATATACAGGTGGAAAGATGGAGGTGCTGGGCCAGACTACAGGAACTGTGGAAATCAAAAATGTAAGAAAACAGCTTACAATGATTGTGGTGGAAGGAAATGGGCCTAATTTGTTGGGGAGAAGCTGGCTAAAAGACTTAGGATTGCTGCCGGAGCTGGTGAATCAGGTAACGGCAGTGCCAGCACTGAAGTTAGCAGACGTGCTAGATAAACACGCGGAGGTGTTTAAAGAAGAGCTGGGGCAGCTTAGAGGCACCACAGCTAAGATTCATGTCAACCCCGAGGCCCAACCACGATTCTATAAGCCCAGACGGATTCCAATTGCTGTCAAGCCCTTGGTGGAGGCTGAGCTTCAGAGACTGGTGGAGGAGAAGATCATTGAACCAGTGAAATTTGCAGAGTGGGCAGCTCCCATAGTGCCTGTGAAGAAACCAGATGGTTCGATCCGAATTTGTGGAGATTATAAACTCACGGTAAACAGAGCATCCAGTGTGGAACAATATCCTATTCCGAAAGTTGAAGATTTGTTTGCTCAGCTAGCTGGAGGCAAGAAATTCTCCAAATTGGATATGAGCCATGCGTATCAGCAAATTATGCTGGATGAGAGTGCAAGGAAATATGTGACTATTAACACACACAAGGGACTGTATACTTACTGTAGGCTTCCTTTTGGAGTGGCTTCGAGTCCAGCCATTTTCCAACGCACCATGGAGGGAATCTTGCAAAACCTGAAGCATGTCACAGTTTATCTGGATGACATATTAGTCACAGGGGTCAGTGAAGAGGATCATCTAAGAAATCTGGAGGAGGTTCTGAGTAGACTAAAGAAAAGTGGATTGAGGCTGAAGAGGAGCAAGTGTGAGTTCCTGGGGAAGGAAGTGGTTTTCCTGGGTCACAGAATCAGTGAGGCAGGGGTGCAGCCAGTGGCAGAAAAAGTGCAGGCGATTCAAGAAGCGCCCGCTCCTCAGACAGTGAGTGAACTGAAGGCTTATCTAGGCCTGCTGAATTATTATCACAAGTTCCTGCCTAGCCTGTCCACAGTGTTGGCGCCATTGCACACTCTGTTGAGGAAGGAGACAAAATGGACATGGGGCATTGAACAGGAAGAAGCTTTTGAAAAGTCAAAAAAGCTTCTTCAGTCCTCTGCGATATTAGTGCACTACGACTCTACCAAACCGCTTATCTTGGCCTGTGATGCCTCCCCGTATGGGGTGGGGGCCGTGCTGTCTCATAGGATGGAAGATGGAACAGACAGACCGATAGGGTTTGTGTCACGTACGTTAAATGCAGCAGAGAAGAATTACTCTCAACTGGACAAGGAGGGCCTTGCTGTCATTTTCGGAGTAAAGAAATTCCACACATATGTGTATGGCAGACCGTTTACCATCGTGACAGATCACAAGCCTCTGATTTATTTGTTCAATGAACTCAGAGAGGTGCCACAGATGGCCTCGCCACGTATCCAAAGATGGGCAGTAACCTTGTGCGGGTACGATTACACCATTGTGTATCGAGCAGGCCGGGAGCATCAAAATGCTGATGGACTGAGTAGGTTGCCTTTGTCCGAAAAAGGAGTGGAGACTCCCGCCGAGGAAGAGAGAGTACTGATGCTGGATGAAAATGACGTGTCACTGGTAAAAGCAGAGCAGGTGAGGAAATGGACTGATAAAGATCCTGTTTTAGCACGAGTGAGAGAATATGTGTTGAGAGGATGGCCCCAGAGGCTGGAAGATCCAGAGTTTGGAACATATAAAAAAAAACAGGATGAACTCAGTGTCCAGGGAGGGTGTGTACTGTGGGGTGCGCGTGTAGTGATTCCCCCTCAGGGCCGCACAGCCCTACTCAGACAGTTACACAGTGGCCATCCAGGCATAACCAGAATGAAGGGTTTGGCACGGAGCTACATGTGGTGGCCTCAGATGGATGCTGCTGTGGAAGGACTGGTAAAAACTTGTGTCAGATGTCAAGAGAACAGGAATGCCCCCCGTGTGCACCTTTACATCCCTGGGAAATCCCAAAGCTGCCCTGGAGAAGGATTCATATTGATTATGCGGGACCATGGCTAGGTAAAGTTCCTGATCCTGGTGGATGCGTACTCTAAATGGATAGAGGCTTACCCGCTGAATAGCTCTACATCTGCGGTTACCATCCAGTGCATGAGACAAAGCTTCAGCCAACATGGGTTACCAGAAATAGTGGTGTCAGACAACGGTAGTTGTTTCACAAGTAAGGAGTTTCATGTATTCATGAAGCGGAACGGCATCAAGCACATAACCACAGCACCTTACCATGCAGCTTCGAATGGATTGGCTGAAAGAGCGGTGCAAACGTTCAAAGGTCTGATGAAAAAGAGCACGGGAGATTCTATTGAAGCCAGGCTAGCAAGAGCGTTGTTCAGCTATCGGATTACACCGCAGTCAACTACAGGAAAATCACCCGCAGAGTTGTTGTGTGGAAGGAAACTGAGGTCTACTCTAGATCTCATTCATCCAGACTTCAAAAGTCAAGTGGAAGCAAAGCAAATGAAGCAAAAATGGTACCATGACCAGCATGCTAAAGAGAGACATTTGGGTGCAGGTGATCTGGTGTTTACGAGGAACTTCAGTTCAGGTCCTAACTGGATTCCAGGAACCGTTCAGGAAAGGACTGGGCCTCTGTCTTATACAGTCACTCTTGGGAATGGTCAGGTAGTGCGTCGGCACATTGATCAGGTGAGAAACCGACATGTGGGACGTCCTGGGGAAGGTGTATTGTTGGACACTTCCTTGCAAGATGTGGATGTGTTACCATCACCTGAACCGGCTGGTTCTGTATCTTCAAATGACACTGTGGGACAGCAGACAAGGGAAACTACACCAGAGGTCATGGTATCTGAGACTTCACGTGTGGAGGAGCAGCCTGAACTCAGAAGGTCCAATAGGACGAGGAGGCTGCCTAGTTACTTGAAGGATTTTGCTTAGAGTAGTGGTGAGTTCCCCAGCCACAGGGCAAGAATGCGTCCTGGAACTCATTGGGATGGAGGCAGTCTACCCGAAGTCCCTAGCTTAGGATACTTGATAAAGTTGTTTAAAAAAATAAAAAAAAGTGGAATGTTCATATACTGCTGTTCATGTATCTGACTTAATTGTTGGGTGCTAGTGTTATCTGGGGGAAGGGGGTGTAGTGAAGTATAATGTTAATTGGGCCTGTGACCACTAGAGGGCACGCTAGTACAACAGGAGGAGTGATACCACAGAATAAGCGGCTGCTGTGTGTGGAGGTTCAGCTCGTGTGCTCCGTGTATACATCTGTTAATAAAGACACGTTAATTGTACAGTATCTCTCCGGCTCCCTATTCTGTTGCACTACAGAATATCACAACTATTAACAAGATAAACTCAAAAACAAAAGGTAGCTATAACAGCTGTGTATTTCCTGAACACTTCAATGGGCCTACTGGTCTGCGCTTGACTGTTGGCGTGTTTATCTGCTTTCGTTTATTTAGCTCATCGCAATTTAGGCTACTGGAACTGTGTGAACGGTTGTTCTCCGGTTGTCAGTCAGAATGACAGTTCTTGTGTGAACGTTATAGGCCCAACATACCCAAGTCAATGCATTATTTTTTTCCTTTTTGTATTAGTGTTAAAAATATTTAATTTAAAACTAATTATATTAATTTATATTTTTATTATTATTATTTTTTAAACACTGGGCAACCGGAGTGGACAGCCGTCATATAGAACTATCCTGCCATGATAAAAAAAAAAAACACGGGCTCCAGTGGGACTCTGATAACGAAGTGGTTAAAAAAATTAGCAAAAATGAAAAATATTAACGAATTCACGGGGCGCTTTTGTCGGCATGAGTAAGATAGGCTATAAGACCCATATGTCTGTCAGCTGACATTTTTATTTATTTACATTAGTAAGCTACATGACTTACGCTGCGTCCCAATTCGCATACTGTACTAAATAGTATTCAAAAAAAGAATTAGTATGTCCCAAATCGTAGTATGTTGAAAAGAGTATTCCAAAGATTCCCGGATGGTCTACTATTTCCGGTAAGAATCCGAAGTGCAGATCGGTGCGCACTCTAACGGCTGATATTGCCCACAATCCATTGCATGATGGACGAGGATTCGATTAGAACTACAAACGCGGATAAAAAGTGTTAAAAAACTACAAACATGACGGTTATGCAAGTCCGACGATTAAGTTGCAAGGTGGGGCCTCCATGCATCGGACTTGCTTGTTCAGCACATCCCACAGATGCTCAATTGAATTGAGATCTGGGGAATTTGGAGGCCAAGTCAACACCTCAAATTCATTGTTGTGCTCCTCAAACCATTCCTGAACCATTTTAGCTTTGTGGCAGAGCACATTATCCTGCTGAAAGAGGCCACAGCCATCAGGGAATACCGTTTCCATGAGAAGGTGTACATGGTCTGCAACAATGCTTAAGTATACGTGTCAAAGTAACACCCACATGGATTGCAGGTTTCCCAGCAGAACATTGCCCAAAGCATCACACTGCCTCCGTCGTCTTGCCTTCTTCCCATAGTGCATCCTGGTGCCATGTGTTCCCCAGGTAAGCAGCAACGCACCCGGCAAATCGAGTGATGTAAAAGAAAATGTGATTCAGACCAGGCCACCTTCTTCCATTGCTCCGTGGTCCAGTTCTGATGCTCACGTGCCCACTCTTGGTGCTTTAGGTGGTGGACATATTTGCATCCAGGATGCGAGCGGCCCTGCTTCTCATTATGAATCAGCGGATCAGATCTGTGCGAGCACATTGCATTTTTACATAGATTATGATAATGCACAGCCACTCCAAACACACGGAGAATGATATAATGAAGTTAAGCAAGAGGTTAACTCTTAAACAGGCATGAGTCAGTGAGTCGATCCAGCGGTTTGAATCGCCAAAGTCACGTGATTTCAGCAGTTTGACACGCGATCCGAATCATGATTCGACTCGCTGATTCATAATGCTTCGAAACTTCATGATGCTGTTTTGAAATCGGTCATCACTATACAAGTTGTTATTTAGGTTTTTTTGCGCACAAAAACTATTCTCGTCGCTTCATAAAGTTATTGTAGAACCACTGTAGTGAGATGGACTTTGTAATGACGTCTTTAGTACCTTTTATGGGTCTTGAGAGTGTAAAGTGCATCGTGCCAATGGAGGCCTTTCTGAGCCATCGGATTTCAACTAAAATATCTTCATTTGTGTTCCGAAGATGAACAGAGGTCTCACGGGTGTCGAACGACATGAGGGGAAGTAATTAATGACAGAATTTTAATTTTTGGGTGAACTAACCCTTTAAGTAAAACATACCCAAAGGAATTTTTATTTTATTTTATGTAGTTTTGATTTTATGAGTTGTAACTCCCAGTTCACAAGTATTGACAATGAATGATGTTTCAAGGTAAACTGGGCTCCCACTGGTCATTGCACTATTGCGAATTCCAGGGTGACGAGTGAGGGGTCAGTTGGTGGTGAAGGGCCAGTAGAAATCTCGTTCCTCTGGGCCCACTGTACACAGTCCCCCTTCTCATGTATTATGTATTTTGAGTTAAAACAAAATGCAAATGTTAATATTCACATTAATACTTTTTGTTGACTACATCTTTGCATTTTTAACTACTTGCAGAGAATTTTAGTTTTATTTTCTTGCAACTCTGCAGGAAGGTAGCCCTCCAGGAGCAGGGTTGGACACCCAGGTTCTACCATAAAATGAATGTGTGAAACTCTGCAAGAAAATATCTAGTTAAAAATGCAAAGCTGTAGTCAACAAAAAGGAATAATATCAGTTTTACATGTGAATATTAACATTTGCAAATATTTTTTACTCAGTGGGCCCAAAGGCCTGGAGGGCCTATAAGGGTCTTCCCTAAGGTCCTAGAACGAGATTTCTACTGGCACTCCCACCACCAACAACCGACCCCTCACTCGTCACCCCAGAAGTCGCAATGACCAGTACAGGGAGCCCAGTTTACCTTGAAACACCATTCACTGGCAATACTGTGGATAATCCTTTTTTATACCCTAAACAGCCAACATGAACTGGGAGTTACATACTCTTCAAAATGCAGTAAATAACAGCATGAGCAACATATAACCATTTTCTTAAGACAATGTTCACAATTAATATTAGCAGTTGTTTTGGTTTTTTCTGAAAAAAGAGTAAGATTAATATATATTTACTGATCACAAAATCTGAATGTCCTGCACCAATGGCGCCCATGTTGGGTTTAGGTCAGGCTGACTAACTGATCACAGAAAACCTGAAACAGATCATGTGACCAGCATACTCAAGACAGACCAGGCTAAAAACTATTTGGAAGATTTTTTAAAAGTTCAAATCAAGTTAATCCAGTTTCGTTTAGTCTATTGAAGGCAGTACAAAAGCCATTTTTTTCTTTAGAATAACATGCTGTAATAAAATAAACAGGATCTTGTAATATGTAAATAGGATTTTATAATGTTAATTTAAAATATTCAGAACCAAAAAAAAAGAAGAAAAAAAAAAGCAAGAATGTACTTCTTGTTCAAATATCTTTATCTTTATTACATACAGAACATCATAAATAAAAAAAAAAGTGCGTAGAAAAATTTACCAGATTTAGAAATTCTTGTATACAACTATACACAAAGATTCACGTTCAGTGATGGAATCAAGCCTCAGTCTTCATTTTTAATAAGCACACTTCAATTCTGTACAAAAGCACGAGGGAAGAGGGATCCGGGAATCCTCTGGAAAAACAAACAAATGAAACAAACAACCCCTATAGTCACGTTGTATAAAATCATAGCTAGTGCGGGATTATCCCAGCATAATGTTTACTATTGTTTGTACTGTAACTTCACTAGCTGTCACTGGTTTACTGAGCTACTGAGGTAGTCAACCCAAATGGAAAACGAGAGTCGGCCTAAACGTGCTGCTTGAGGAAAGGTATCAAAAGAAAACACATGGCTATTAGAAGCAAGTCGACCGTTTCAAGCCAAACCCGCCATTCATGAGTGTGGTTTCGTATATATTTCCGTTTATACTTGTGCATGTTATGATCAGGATGGGATTTTTTCAACGTTTAACACTACACAAGTAATCCTAATATGGAGAATATCACAATAGACCCCTCCAAAAGACTGGCCTTAAGATATAAAAGCACATAAAAACAGCGGGGTCTTAAAACCAATGTCAAAAAATTGGGCTTTGGGTAAAGTCTTATGAAGAAAGGTAATCTGTACATGACCCAGAATGCTGCAAAACTGCCTGTACATGCATTCAGAGCAAAGGTACTCCAACTTAAATTAATGTAGCAGTCGAGGGAATTTGTTTAGCTAGAATTCTTTTTAAAAGCGTGTTCTACGTGATGCATTCATTTGCACCCATGTAAAAAAAAAAACACACCGTGAAATATACAAATGTTCTTGAAACATACAGGCTCCTGTTTACAAACTGCGGTGTGTGGCAAGATTGTTCATAGTTTGACCAAAATGTACATCTGTTCAGGAGAATATGTACAATGCTAACATTTCTGGGGGGTGGGGAGCAAAGATTATTAAGGTGCTGTTGAGGACGACCCATCACAGGAACTCCTCTGATTCAGTAGCAAAAATAATCACACCCTTTCAAACTTCAGGGTATCTTCCACTATGAAAACCTCTGTACATTAGTTCTAACTGCTAAAGGATTCTTCCAGAAGAGATCTAACTGCATTACCAGTCACCAGTGGCAAGATTTGAAAGGCATGCTGGGAAAAAGTAACATAAGGACAGGCGAAGTAGTTGAGTAAAGGGTATTCATTTGAGGTTTCCGTTTTTAATTGTTAAATTAAAGCAATAATCTGCCTCAGGACTTTCCAGGTTCTTGAATATTGGGGTAGGAAACATAGCTCATTTGAGGTAACCAATCAAGATGCGAGTGGTGGTCTAAAAACGCTACACACCTGGCCAATCAATATCAATATGGTGTTTCCTTCATGTAATGAATGTCTTCCTTCAAAAATAGCCACCCATACCAAAATATCCCCTCACAAACCTCCTTTTCCCACCCATGTGCCAGAGTAAACACCGGCGACTTTAGTTCAGGAAGTGTCGGCAGCGCCGGGCCCCACAATTACAGTTCAATTTGCTGTTTGCATCTTCAATGGGGAACTTGTAGTCGTAGGTGAGCTCCTCTCCGCGGTAAATCTTCCTCAAGGCGAAAATAACAATGTGCTTCTGGCTCTCCACGTTGATGACTCTCGAGTAACAGTTGGGGTCGCAGGAGTGATTGATAAACCGTGCCGCGTTTCCATGCATGGTGGCATCCACCACATCAAAGTCGTCAATGCGAAACATGTAGCAGCCGATGCCCTTTGAGGAGACAGAGGAAGGGTTAAGAAAGAAACAATTATACGAGATAAGCCTGATGGAAACGGGAAAAGGATAAATTGATGTTTTTCAGAAAAGTGCATCCTACTGGGAGAAATTAGATTTACCTTGCTGTCATAGTATTTCTCCCTTTTGTCTGTGAGAACTGAGCGGATGACATTGCCAGCATACTCGATCACCATCTCCCCAGCCTCGATGTTCCTCTTGCAGAAAAGACCACGACCATGTATAGCAGATCTATCATGAAGACAAGGAAACGTTAAAAACGCAATCTATGACGGAAAATGTTCGTTGACGTCCTTTTTTCCATTACTAAAATGAGACGATACCAACGTCATTATATGATAAATGTGACTATATCAACATGTAATATCAGTGATGAAAAAAGACGCGACTAAAATGTGGTTAAGATTTTTTAGTTTGTTACCATAATCTGTGTTTTGTCGGGAAATACACTATATTGCCAAAAGTTTTGGGATGCCTGCCATTACATGCACATGAACTTTAATGACAACCCATTCTTATTCCGTAGGGTTTAATATTGAGTTGACCCACCCTTTGCAGCTATAACAGCTTCAACTCTTCTGGGAAGGCTTTCCACAAGGTTTAGGAGTGTTTATGGGTATTTTTGACCATTCTTCTAGAATTGCATTTGTGAGGTCAGGACTGGTTCGCAGTCTCCGCTCTAATTCATACCAAAGGTGTTCTGTGCAGGCCAGTCAAGTTCCTCCACACCAAATTTGCTCATTCATGTCTTTATGGACCTTGTTTTGTGCACTGGTGCGCAGTCATGTTGGAACAGGAAGATATACTCCAGATATAATGTCTCCACTGCTCTAGAGTCCGGTGGCGGTGTGCTTTACACCACTGCATCCAACGCTTTGCATTGCACTTGGTGATGTAAGGCTTGGATGCAGCTGCTCGGCCATGGAAATCCATTCCATGAAGCTCTCTACGCACTGTTCTTGAGCTAATCTCAAGGTCACACGAAGTTTGGAGGTCTGTAGCTATTGACTCTGCAGAAAGTTGGCGACTTATGCTCACTGTGTGCCTCAGCATGCGCTGACCCTGCTCTGTGAATTTACGTGGCTGAGTTGCTGTTGTTCCCAGTTGCTTCAACTTTGTTATAATACCACTAACAGTAAAAACAATATAACAAAAACTAAAAAAATACATTTGACGACTAAGACTAAAATAAAATAAAAAAATAGCTGACAAAATTAATACCGTTTTCATCTTTACAGATCAAATCTTTTTTATTGCCATGGGACTGATTATTAGAGATTTTATACAGCTAGTTGTGCTGCATCACTCAGGAAGGAATTACCTGTAAACTCCCACAGCCTCTTTGGAGGTTTTTTCCAAGTGTCTGAACCTCATAGCCACTGGCAACTCCGTACTTGTGGCTCGTCTAAAGGGAAGTTGAAATTATAGAATGAGAGATGGATGGATGGATGGACAGACACAATCGTATACATAAACATACATACATAACAGTTCAAAAGTTTGGGTCAGTATGATTTGTTAATTCTTCTCTTATGCTTACCAAGGTTGCATTTGATCAAAAATACAGTAAAAACAGTAATATTGTTAAATACTATTACAATTTAAAATAACTCTTTTATTTGAATATATTTAAAAATGTAATATTCCTGTGATGTCAAAGCTGAATTTTCAGTATCATTTCTCCAGTCTTAAGTGTCACATGATCCTTCAGAAATCATTCTAAATATGTAGATTTTTTCAAAACCAGATTTTCTTATTATTTTTAATGATCAATGACCACTCAAAAGTTTGGGGTTTGTACTATTTTATTTTATTTAAATGTAATCATTTAAATTAATTTTATATAGAAAGGAAAAGAGAAGAATTAGAAGAAATCGAAGGCGAAGTAAAGAGATTTATATTGTTACTAAAGATTTCCATTTCAAATAAACGCTGATCTTTTGAACTTTTAATTAAGAAAGAATAAAAAAGTATACTAATTGCTTATCTAGTATACTAGATGCTGAAAATCCAGCTTTGCTATCAATATTACATTTTCAAATATACAAATAGAAAACAGTTATTTTAAATTGTAATAATATTTCAGAACATTACCATTTTACTCTATTTTTGACCCAAAAAATGCAGCCTTGTTGGGCATAAGAAACTTCTTTGAAAAACATCTTTCAAAAATCTTACCGATCCCAAACTTTAGCGGTTGAGTATTATATTCACATGTTACCGTTCACATTCAAATGTTGCTGAGTGTCTAACCTGCTGGATTTGAGCATAACATCATCCTCTTCATCATCACATGGCCTAGACTCAGGAAGCTGCCGATGTTGTGACGCCAGGAAATTGAACATATCAAAGGTAGATTTTCTGGAGGGTAAAAGAAAGGTCATTTTTTAATTTCCAACCTTGAAAATGAACAAATTAAGTAACTCAGTTCAGATAGTCTTTACTGATACTTACCGCACATAGACCTCTGCGCGGGCACAGCCACTGGGGTTGATTGGTAGCACCTCTTCTGGTACTTCATGCTGGTGGAAACGGAAACGGTGTTTCTGGCAGAGGGAAGCACCTTGCAACTGCTCCAGCAGGAAGAGTACAGCATCATAGAGGACACCCAGTACCCTGGCACCGCTTACCCTGCCAATGGGCAACTGCTCCAGCCGACAGCCTATCCGTGCCTCCTGGACACCATCCATTACTGCCTTCCAAGCCACTGAAGAAACACAATGGAGGAAACTTATTATAATGTGCCAAAATATTATAGGAAGAAACGCAATTGCTTTTTTCATGGTACCAGTACAAGATTCCTCGAAACTGACCATCCATGCTGTCGGCTTCTACGCTAAAACCATCCTCACTGGTAATTTGGAAACGCAGGTGGGGCTGATACAGACTGGCACATTTATCCTGCTTGCCAGGTGATGGAGAGTCCTCATCTGAACTCCAACCTGAAACAATTACACATGCAGTGAATTTTTCATCAAACTATTAATTTAATAAGTATGAGCAACTACAAAAAATGTGTCAAAAGTAACGGCAAAGCCATATTTTATATAAACCTGCATACGGGGCCCAGTCAGAGGAATCACTATGTTTAGAGATACATTGAGGTTTACCACCGTCTCGTGTCTCATTTCCCTGCGCCGCAGTGGGCTCCAAAATATTTGGAGTAATTCTAAAAAGAAGAAAAAGAAAATATTGTGATTTTCTGGGGTAAAACATGACTAAATGTGATTTTAAATTCTCATTACTGACCTCTCTTCTTCGACAACCTTGGATTCATCATTCTTCGGCTGGTCAAAAGATCCAGCATCAGGGTCGTCAAAGTCGAGCACATCCTTTACACTAGGGGCCTTTATTCTAACCCGATTTGATCTAAATATTAGAAAAATAGAAATAAATGAACAAGAACATCCAGTTGGAACATTAAATTACATTTATATCCGTCGTAATTAATTAGGATTTGGTTTATGATCAGATCCACCAGGCAGCTGGTATTTTTGTTCATGAAAAGTCGCTTTTGTTCATTCATAGGTTTTGGCTGAAGACCTGATGATATTCAGTGTAATGCAGGTATATGCAGAAATGCATAAAATATATAACTATAACCTTTTATTGCACAAACAGATAGCGTAACATCTGCTGGAGTGTTTGAACACTAAAAAACCCAGAGTAAATCCCCTTCCCAAATGCTGGGTCTAAACTTTGAACAACAATTAGATCATCCTGACTGATTTGACTAAATATTTGCCACTACCTGCTGTGGTCATCCTGGGAACAAGGATCCATTTGATCCAAGAAGTCAGTCCTGCATCTTTTCACACCAATTCGATCAGTTAATGAAGACACTCTCTTGACCTTGACTTGAGGTCTGGAGTGGGACAAGATGTTGGGTTGAGTTCGAAGACGACACCCAGTAGATGATTCCTTCGATTCAGGAGCGATGCTTTTATCAAGGTTGAGCTGAGAAGGGTTCGCGCCAGTGGGACTTGTGATTTCACGGTGACTTGCCATTGCCTTGTCGATTATCGCCTGGGCCATTTCCTTCGGCCCACCAGAAATCAAGTCAGCCCTTTCTATCGGCGGACTGATACCTTGCAATTGGCTTCCAGGATAAGTCTGAGGAATCCTCCTGATAAGCACCTGGGTTGACGATGTTGCCCCATTGCTACTGCTGTAAGATATGATACGCGTTGGTGTGGTTTTTCTGAGACTAGCCTGAACCTGCGGCACTGGTATCACTGTAACTTTAGGGACAGGTCGCTGGAGAACATTACTACTGTGGATTATCTTCGCAATCTGGCTGATTTGGGTATACGAGGGGGAATTAGCGCTAGGTATTTGGTAGGTATTAGTCTGCGGGTTTTTCACTAGAATCTGTCCAGCACGGTTAACCAGAAGAACCTGAGGTGTAGAGGGTGTACCGGGCAAACACTGGAAAATAGACTGTCCTGTCACTTGTTTTGGGGTGGCAATGCGTATGGCGATCGTACGACCCTTTGTGGCTTCCTTCGGCAGAGCTCCGAAACCATTTATTACAGTCGGGGCAGTAGCAAGCAGAGTTCCTTGCGGTGTTACAGAAATAGTGGGAGAAGACGAGACAACACTGACGGGCATGGAGAGTGGCAGAGAGGTGGCAGCAGGTATGGCCATCTGGAGAGTTTTGGGTTGGGATCCAGGTTGTATGGTCACATAACGTCTTTTTGTGGGCATAGCTGGTGCAACAACAATTGTTCTATTACCACTCATTTGCATGGCTGCTGCCGGAATCTCAACAGGCAACACGCCTCTCTTTAAAACAGATTCATCTTTGTTTATTGGCGAGGAATCACTTGCCATCTTAGGACCAGCAGCGTTTTCTGTCAAGTCCAAAACTCTGCCATCAACAGCGGATATAAAATTCCCACTGGTGTGGTCCAAGAACACTTCTTGCGAACCCTCTGTTGATTCATTTTCCATCAAGACTACTTCTTGGGTCGTCACAAGATCCCCACCTTTGTAAATAATGGGGGTTGTTGCTTCACCTTCTGTGAAGGATGCTTCTTGTTGGTTGGATATGTCAGTGCTAGAGTCAACAAGCAATTCTCCGCCGTCTTGTAAAGTACTTATTTCCTGTTCTTCACAAACCTGGTCCATGTTTTGAGTCTCTGGCTGAACATTCTGATCAACAGAATCTGCTGTATGTGGATTTGCAATCAATGTTTGTGTGCAAACTCCAAGGGTTCTGTCCTTGTTTGGACCAGTGTGTTTTAATGGCTCAGTATCCTGACTACAAAAACTACTCCCTACTTCCTGAGTATCATCTGCGTTGGCTTCATCTGTATCGCTCTCTGAGTCATTGTCAGCTCCATCCAGCTGTGATATTGACCCTGAGTTAGAAAGGACAGCAAGACCTGCCTGTGTAGAGTCTTTGGCAGGCTCACAGACTACAACTGTGCGAGAGAAATTCAGATAATGGTCAGCAACATCATCTGTTTCCATCTGCATCTCTGAAGTCACAGGAGATGACAGGTCATTCCTGCCAGTGATGTATTTGCAGGCTCCTTCTTCCACATCTGCCTCACTACCTTGAGGGTCACAATCTAGAGCCACATTTTCATTAAGCAAAGCCTCATCAAATTCAAGCTTTGCATTCAATACTGAGGCCACCGCCACATCCGTGTCTGGATCAAAGTGCGCAGAAAGCAGTTCTTGATCCGACTTGTCAGATGTGATGGGAATTCTGTGGCTTGGCGCACCTGCAGCCTCCTCTGGCTCTGACAAGGCAAAGAAATCCTGAACCACTTCTGAACTTTTATGTATTGTGGTTTTGAAAGGCTGTTGAAGTCGTGAGGGGTGGCGGACAGATGAAGGTACGGTTGAAGAGGGACTTCGGAGAGCTGCTTGTGGCGGAGAGGGTCCTGAGGTGATGCTAGATGGAGACAACGAAGGCGGCCGCCCTCTTCGTCGAGGTGAAGTGGTGCACATGAGGTTCTCGGTTGCTCCAAGGGGTGAAACAGGGGGACTGAATGAAAGCGACCTAGGGTGAATCGGGCCCCCTGATCGCAGAGCAATCGGGCCCGATAGTACCACAGGGGGAGGAGAGGCATTTCGGCTACGTGTGGAAAGTCTCCTCGTTGCACGTCGTGTATCATCAAAGTCACTGATGGTCAAAATGTGATGGGATGTGGAAACAGCATTTCCTGAGATATTAATCAAACAACAAAAGATTCAGAGAAAAATAACTTGCTGATCTTTAGAAGATTTATTAGGATTAATCCATATTAAATTGATACAGTGAAGAGCATGCAATGTTGTTTTACATTTGATTACTTTCTGTTGATAAATACTGTTTTATTATTATTATGTAATTCACAGGCATGCTATATTTGTTAAGGTCTCGAAGCTGTTCCTGATACCCTCTAAGGGAGGGAATGGAATATGTTGCACATGTTGCTTGCCAATAATTCATTGTCAATTAATTTAAAATTGTAATACTTATTTATACTCATTTGATTCACATGGATTTGTTTTGGGTTTGGAATTACATGAGGGTGAGTAAATGATGACTTTTGAACTATCCCTTTATGTGAACTAATCATTGAAATTTGATGTAATTTGATTAAGAATCTTACCTGGGGAAGGTAATGGTCTGGACATTCCTCCTGCAGGTCTCCTGCTGTGTGAATACCCAGGAGTCTTACCTGCGACCCCTGAGTCTTGTTTAGTCTTAGAGGGGGTTATGGGAGGAAGCTCAGGTGAAAAAGACTCACTCTCTGTACCATCCTCATCTACGGAATATGACAGGAATATGATTTTGAAAAGTACTTCACAATACTGTACATGAAATGCTTAAATGTATAAAAAAATAAAAATAAAAAAATAAAAAAAAACAAATATATATATATATATATAAATATAAAATACACACCATTGGGAACCTTTGGGCTGTGTACAATTGTGTGATTTTCTCCCTGGTCCACCAGGAAAAAAGGAGTTTTGCACCGTGTTGAAGGTCGCACCTCTGTCACTTTACAAGTGTACCGGCATCGCCTGCGAGGGTCAACAGTGCTCCAATACCATCTAGAACATCTGAGACCAAATCAAACTATGAGTATAGCTTACTATGGGAAAAGATGGAACAACTATTGCTTCTTATAATTCATAGAGGGTGAATGTGCAATCTGAAGCTGATGCTAGTTTACTGTTAACAATCAAAGTTCTGCTAAACCCTTAATGGATTTTAGTACTTTTTTGGACAATAATTGTATTACAAAAGGAATTCTGTGACAAATGCTTTGATAACGGATCATCACCAGTATCAAATGAAAATAATTAATCAAATGAAAGCCAAGTGCATTTTAAACTTTGTTACTTACTGGTAACCAACCGGATACAATTTTCCAGAATTTGCAGACAGCTCCGTCAAAACACCAAGTTTTTGAATGTGCAAAGACCCTGCATGGGTACATCATGAAAAATGTTGAATTATTTCTTATTTTTAAATACCAACAGAAAAACAGCACCTGTTTACTCACCAATCATCACATTTACAGACTCTGGCTCCAAGCCTGTTAGAAACTTCCTACGCAGACTGATTCCATCAAAATCTACATAGACCCTTCTGAGAACTTCAAACCCATTGCCTTGTTCAATCTACAAAAAGAAAAGCTCATTTACATTCTTCTCACTTCAATTATACAATAACTGTGAAACATTTTCAGTTTTGCCATGCGCCTATTTAAACATACAAACCTTGTTGTCTATGAGGTCACGGTGTTTGTAACAGTAGACTTTCTTATCACACTGGAAGACACAATTGCTGGCACGAGCACACATGAAGTGGTAGTTACTCTGACATGAGGTGAGACAGCAGCCCACAGTCGCCCCTGTTTGGCCACAACGTTCACAGCGCTGTGCAAAAAAAGGTATGTTTAATAAACATATAACACTTATTTATTTAAATAAAGTATAGAGACTGCACTTTCCAAGAACAATATGTAGCTAATATATTTTATATAATATAAAACTGAGCAAATTAACCACAAAAGTTCATAATTTTCATTACTTTCAAAAACATTATTAATTACCATTACCTTTTAAAGGATTACATTTTATTTACTACTTGTATTTCCAGGTTTTTATGTCTATGGAAAATCAATATCAATTTATTTAAATTGTATTTATTTCTACATTTTTTTAAGTCTCTACCTGACCTTAGAAATACTTACCATGAAGCGGCCCCTGGCGACGGCACTATGAACATGCAGCAAAGCTCCTTTGACGTCCTGCACTTCCGCCGACCACATGCAGCAGTTCACATGAGCCCATTCATTCTGTCCAATATACAGCAGCCTACCAGCATCCTACACATACAATACAACTCAACTGAGCCCAACATAACACTCATCTCTGAACACAGAACTGCTCAAGGTTTCACCTACATTCGGTTTGGCATCTCCAAGTTGCTGGCAGAGGGAGCACTGCCTTTCATCCATGAAAGACGGAGAGTTCACATTCTGCAGATCTGTGGTTCATGGACACAAATGAACAAAACAAGATACAAACAAGAGGAGAGCATGAGCCATAAAGAAAAAAACAACGCATTTACCTTGAGATTTTGAGTGAGAGTTTTCTGTGTCCTGCTCTTTGAGCCATTGTGCATAGCTGTGTTCATCGCTGGGGGGAATTACAGCCTCTGGGAGCATACCGCTATGAAACAAAAGGTGCAAAATGGAACTTAACTTAAAAAGGTCACAAATAGATAAACCTGAATGCATACAGCACAGTGGTTCTCAACCAGGGGGCCTCAACAAACTTCCAAATTTTGTTGGTTTTCATTTATTTAGTTACTTTCTATGCTAATCGACAGTCTACAGAGCGCAAGTTGGGTTAACCCAGAATACTTTATTGCTTTAAAAATAAGAAAAAATTATGTTCATACCTTGGAAATTCTTGTACATGAGAGTTCCATATTTTGGGGTCCTGACTGTTGAACCAGCTAAATACTTGTTCTACTAGCTGCAAAGACAGAACAGACAAAATATGCACCAAAATGAACTACAGTCTGCAAATATCACTCATACAATATGCATTGCTTAAAAATGTCCAATAACAGCTGAACACCAGCAGCTATTGTAGGCCTACAGAAAAAGGAAAAAAACATTACCTTTATATAATACAACTTGGCTTGGCTTGTGAGCCTTTGCTCCACTGGAAGATATTCTTCTTTTCTCAGCCTCTCCACAATCACCTTCACCACATCCTCATGAAATGCTTTCTGAAAGGACAGAGTAAACAGCATTTAGTTACCATTTTATAAATATTTAACTGATACCAAATCTCTAAACTATGATCTTTGACTTTAAATAAATATATTATACTTATATATAGAAATATATCGATAGACTGGCTAATTCAATAGTTCTCTGAAAGTAAACTATACATAGTATTTGAGTATTAAGGATATAGAAAGGTTAGTTTCCACAGAATTATTCTATGTTGCCATAACTTGTTTCACATGTATAAAACATCTCACCAGTGAAGTGTACATGTCATTCTCTAGCTTCTTCTCTACAGGATGTAAACAACAGCCTGACCGTTTCTTTACAACCTCAAAATCTGGACAGGATTCACACTGTGAAGATACATAAAACACATTTGATTCACCAAGACACTACAGGAGGGTGAACAGTAGAGCTGCATGATTAATCGTTAAAAGATTGTGATCTCGATTCAAACACCAACATGATCTCATTCCTAAATTACAATGATTCGTCTGTGTCTATTAATTCTTTGACAAAATCACATTGGAACATTCAAATCGGCATTGGCTAGGGTTGGGAACCGAACTTTTAAGGGCACCGATCGAATTACGTTGGTACTACCGAGTACCGATTCACATTAAATCAATCGGTACCTGGTGATATAGACTAGTGTCTGTGAATATTACACCGTAAAAAGACTATTTAAATACGAATCCTGCATGTCTCTGTGCGAATGAATGGCGTAGAAGCGCGGTTTATCACACACACACACTCACTATCACTATGGCGGTCGCGTGTTTCCATCTCTGCCGTCTCATATGAGGACATGAACGTCATCTCCAGAGCCACTTTATGAGCATTTTACCGTGTCATTTGAGAAAAACTATCGATGTCATAAACACACAGAAACTCAAAAAGGTCTTCACGGCAACCCGTCAAAATAAAAGTCTGGTTTATCTTGACAAATACATCACTGTTGTACAGTAGAATTTAGATACGTCTCAATTAATAATACTAACACAAATATAATAATAATCAAAACTTTATTTTTTAAGTAATAAATTAATTTTTCTGATTGAATGTTCTAATTTTAACCGCTCAGTTGTGCAGCACTTTGTTTGACCAAACATGTTTAATTAAATTAAAAGATAAATAAAATTAATGTCATGTCTTCATTTGATTACCAGAAAATACACAACAAATAATTGTGGGAAATCTTTTCATAGAAATGAAATTAAAAAGAAAAAAATAATATGGTTGTTTTTATTAATTAAATTTAAGTACCTAGTAGCCTACTATTACTAGTAAATATTACAGTATAAAAAACATCACAGACAATGGCAGACAGAGACCAGGGCAGCTCTGGTATAATGTCAATAACACTTGTTTAAATAACTTACAGGTTATTTATAGTTATTGATGTAAACATCCCTAAAGTACCGAAAAAAGGTACCATGGGTACCGGTAACGATTAAAATGTGAACGGTACCCAACCCTAGCATTGGCGTTGCCACTCAGCCAGAGAGAGCAGTTGTCATGTATAGGTATGAAACAGCTTCACAAATACAGTCTTTCAACCGCACAGTTTCATTATATCGGTGTTACAAATATTCATATTATCA
Organism: Romanogobio albipinnatus; assembly: GCA_023566225.1. Classification (NCBI taxonomy): domain Eukaryota; kingdom Metazoa; phylum Chordata; class Actinopteri; order Cypriniformes; family Gobionidae; genus Romanogobio; species Romanogobio albipinnatus. The sequence continues at coordinate 31,358,603 of CM042261.1, forward strand.
TAGAAGAACTGGGATAAAAGAGCATAGTTCGGATCATAGGTGTCAAAACCATTGTATGTGGGTGGGATAAGAAGACCCACCCACTTTATAAGACCAATGATACTGGACCCACTAACTTTTACCGTCTCTAATTCAGTGCACTTCTGTTCACTTTCCCCTAACCGATAAACACTATTATTAAACACGTTAGACACTTAATTTCCACTTTTAGATCATTTTCTTCATTTTTATTGAAAATAAATGTCTTTCCGATCTGATATGTTATGGGAAAAGGGAGTAGAGCGAAATTTTTTCGGCAAAAGGCAGATTCGAACCTCGGGTCGATTTGAGTCAAAACTTTCTGCCATGTGTCTTACCCCTATTGAACTATTGCCACTATTGAGTTGTAAATAATTAATTTGTGTCTTCTGTAATTTTGCCTGGCCCAACCAGACATTTAGTAAACAAGGCAGGCTATTTGCACTTAAAGTCGCCATTAAATCTTTTTTTAATGTAATATTGTAATGTTTATTATAAATGATTTAAATTATTATTTTTTAATTCCTCATAATCTTTAATCAAAAACGTTAACCTTCCCTCACCCCTCGAAACAACTTTGCTTCTCTTCCTGTCCTGTGCTATGGCGCGAGGGCAGGCTATCACAGTCTGTCTCGTTTCCTCCATTTTGTTAGCAACGCCCAACTCCCAACAATCCAATCAATTCCCTAAGAAAGAAATCAAGCCCTGCCCTAAAAAAATGTCTAATTTCAGAAGTCGTTATACCCACATTGAATCAATTTGCCATTGAATCAATTCATTCAAAAGATCCATTCAAAAAATGCTGATTCATCCAGTAATGAAACGAAGTACGTATAAGTGAGTGATTTTTAAAAAAAATGGCTTGACTGAATGATTCAATTAATTAATTAATTAAGATTCATTAAACATTTTAATAGACTGCCGCAATTAACGTTTGTCAGAATCTTTTGTAAATCGCATGTTATTTTGTTTAGTAGTCTGTTCAGAAACGTGCAGAAAACCAAAAAATTGTGTTTCTTAATTTATCCTGAATCATGCAGCTCTAGTGAACAGATAAATCATTGAAATACAATTTTAAAGGGGACATTCTCAGTACACCTCACCTGTGGACACATGAGGAGGTGACAGATGGATGGAGAGCTCCTCAATCCATCCATGATATTCTCTAGACCGTTCCTCAAAACCACCTGCACAACGTCCTGCCAGCCGCTGCGGAATATCTTACTGCAGGGAGCACAGGAAAACACCAGGCTCTTCCCCCGTAGACGACACAGGATCTCATACAGATCATCTGTAGATGAAAAAGACAGGAAGGAAATACAGGACAGAGTACTGTGTGTGGGATCAGCAAGGCATTGAAAATGGACACATCCTACCTGTGAGCCCCTCACATTTGGGATGGACCCAGTGTGCACATCGGGCACATTGCATCATGCTGCTGTCAAACTCATGTTCCTCGAAACACTTCAGACACACAGTGCAGAAATTCCCTGAGAGAAAACACAACAACAAATTACAACAATGCTAAATTCTTAGACAATAACCAAGCAAAACCATGTGTTAAACAATAATTAATAATTTATTAACATTATTTACATAATTTGAAATGTTATTATAATTAATTTAGCTGAATTAATATAATTAAATGAAAATAAGAATTAAAGGGGTGGTAAAGCAGCACGATTTCACTTTTCTAACTTTAGCTAGTGTGTAATGTTGCTGTTTGAGCATAAACAACATCTGCAAAGTTACAACGTTCAAAGTTTAAAGCAAAGGGAGATATTTGCTTTTAAAGAAATCAATTTCTAAGGACTACAGCAAACGGCCGCTAGGGACTACTAGACATTCCTCCAGGGTTGCTGACATCACCAGCCCCAATATTTACATAAACCCCTCCTCCGAGAATATGAAATAAGGGGGGGCCATTTTGTATCGCAGCAGGGAAGCGTTGTTGTGGTAGGCTAGTTAGTAGGCTGGAGTGCTGTTGCCAATGCCAACGAAATGCTGTTATTTTCATCTGGAGTGCAGGTCCACTTTCTTCAGCCTACCTAGGGACGGGGGGGCGTTGCAGTGCGTTTAACATACAACGTTATAGGCATGTGTGTGTATGAAACATGAGGGGAACACGATCGCATTTGCAGCGGATATGCTGCCCATCATAAATCAAAGCACAAGACAGACAAGGGTCGGAGGAGAAGACCGGAAAATGTTACATAATGGACACCATTCGTCTGTATTTGCAATACATGAGCCACGGTTCAGCTGCGCGAGACAGGCGGGCGCATGCGGCTCCCGCGTCACATTTCACGGAGGACAACTTCCACAATCTTCACGAGTTCAATCAAGATGGATTTAAAAACAGAAGCTGTTTACGGGCCACAACCTGTAAGTGTGATTTATTTTTCGTCTATGTGTTTTCCTGTAATAGTTCGTGTTGTTAATTGTAGCCTACATTGTAGCAATGAAGTAAACAGATGACAACGCTGTCCTGCTAACCAGTTTGTTAAATGCTCATTCATATTAACGTTATCCGACAAACACCTAACGTTACAAACTGTTTAAAATCTCAGCAGTGAACTTGGCATTAGTGTAAATGATTCTTTGATTAGAGCTTTTATGTATTGTTTATCTACAGGTATGCTAAACATGCTTCTGTGTTTGATTTGGATACTATAGTAAAGCCAATGTTTAGTGTTCGTTCTTGCGCCGCACACCCCGTCCGCGCGCAGCCCAAATTTCGAGACCGCGTGGATGGTCCGCGTGCAACAGCGCATGCGCCAGCAGTACAGAAGAGTCCACTAGGTGGCAATACGCACAGTATTGAGCACAGTGTTCAGCCGTCGAAGAAGAGTGTGCAAAGACCGGTTTAAAAACAACACGCTTTAAAAAAGAGAAACTTCTCCATCGTTTATGATTCTTCAGTATTTCTTCCAAACTTCTTGCAATGGTGGATGCACTACAGTTCTTCTCCGATAATGCCCAGCGAATGTCCCGTTGATAACAGGACTCAGTGCTGCCCCCCAATGTCTGGTAGAGCATAGGAAAAAAATGTACTGCGCATGCGTCGAACGCGATCATCCGCGCGCATCCGTTGTGTAGTATACTTTGAAAGACGCGCGGACAGGGCTGCGCGCGTGACGCGTCCGGGCGCGGTAAGTGAAGTATACCCGAGCCTTTAGCCTGGAGGCTACCGGAGAAGGTAAGGGACGTGGCGCTTACGACGAACGTGGACTAGGCGGTTAGCCAATCACAACACACTAGGCCAGCGAACCAATCTGAGCACATTACGTATTTTTGAGGGACTGGCTTCATAGAACCCGGAAACCATCAGACCGTTTTTACAAGGAGGGACAGAGCAGTGTAGAATAAAGGTAAAATATATGTAAAATAATGCAATTTTTTTAAAACGAAGCATGAACACATGTTACAGTGCCCCCCACAAACACAATCAAGCCTTCGAAAGAGTGTGCTTTACCACCCCTTTAAAATTCCAATATTTAATGAATACGATTAAAACAATTCTATTAAAAGGTGCAGAAACTTCAATATCTTTTGCTGTGCGTCTGACAAGATGTTTGCGTTGTCAAACCTTTGCTATGGAGTTTGTTACAGTCAGGGCAGAGGTCCAGCTCATTGTTCCAGGACAAGTCCGAGGACTTCCCAGGAGTCACACCGCAGCTCTTACACCTGATACACAGCATACAAATCTGCAAAGAAACAAAGCAAACTTTATTGATGGACTTATCACTGTATGAATGATGATTAAAACAATGTCTGACAAACTAGGTCAAAATTAAAAGGATTTTAGGACATTACCCTGTGGTAGGGAGATAACTCACCCACGAGGTGTTCATTTTTACAGATTTGGGGTATGTCGGTCCTAAACAGGATGGATGGTAGCAGTACATGCATCTCTTGCACTGCAAAACTGGCTAAATGAGGCAGAAAAGAACATCACGGCTGTAAAATATATATACTTGCATGGCTCCTTCAATGTAGGTTTACAAATGTTCTCTTCTGCAATGTGAAAACTGTAGGTCTGATTAATTAGAAAAGTAATAACACCTTCATCACTATTCTATATTAGTACTAAATTAAAAAGCGTAATGCACCTTTCCTTGCTTGCTCTTGCGGCCACAAACATGGCAGAACTTGCAGCGTCTGCAGCACCAGTTCTCCTTGTTCTCCTCCTTTGGGCGGTCGTCTGGTGACAGGCAGAAATGGTGAAAAGGCTCACAGCACATCTGACAGTAGATCATCTGGGAAAAAGATCAAACTCAAAATTAAATGACTAACTTTTATTCTTCTGCAAATAATGACATTTGACCCCTGAGTTATGATAGAACGAATATGAATGATGATTCTGTGGTATTTAGTGATGTATTGAGAGCTGGATCTTACATCATGTTGACCTTTGCTGGCACAGAGCAGACACACAGACTGGGGCATGATGGGAACTGAAGTGAGAATACTCAAACCTCCCATCAACCACACATTCTGGATGTGACAGTCTTCCTGCATAAATTAACATTAAAATGTTGTTAACATAAATTAAAGAGACAGCAAAATAAAAACGTTTGAGAGTCACTTTTGGAAATTATAAACAGGCTTAAAAACAGACCTATTAACAGCTTTCAATTTTTACTTCTTAAGAAAATATTAAATAAATGAAGTGGGGAAAAAAGGGTTTGTGTCACAAAAACCGGCAATAACATTTCTGGCTACTATACATACTAAACTATACATTTAACGTTATTTTCTTATTTTTATTTTGGTGCTTTGAATGAACAACTAAATTCATAATCTATACACATCCTAAACACCTGAAACAACAGAGCTTTTGGTTTCATAGAAAAATCAGAAATCTTAGCTCTGACCTTGAAGTCCACACGAATCTTGTTCATCGTCCCCAGTGACAACTTGCCCCTCTGGGTGCAGCCATTGGCCAGCGGAGTCAGGACACTAGAAGGCGTGTGCTCCGCCGAACTCTGAGAATGAGTAAGAGAGGAGCAATGAATAAAAGCTCGCTCCTCTTCTACCACCTCACACATCACTTTCTGTGACTTTGTGGTGTCGCATTTGGTGTGCGGGATTGCTAAGCCCAACAAGGCCGCTTGCACAACACTGGCTGGTAGCCTTTCCAGCCGCAACAGCAGCTTGCGCTCTGGCTTGAGGGAGGGACTTCCTGTGGGGGTGAAGGGATGGTGGGGTGGTGCTGAAGGGTCCGATGATGATGATGATGAAGATGGTTCAAGTGGCTCCTGTGTGAATGTCAAAAACACCAAGAGAATTGGGGGAATACGAGGGGAGCAGCGTTATAGTGGATACAAGTAGGAAAAATTATCGATAAAACTGGGTGGGAGGAGGACCGTCACCAAACAGATCATGAGATGAAATTATGAGCATGAGAGGAAACAGAGGAAAGTACACATTTCCTTCACCATCAGATGTAGAATAGATAGTATGTAGAGTTCAGAATAAAGGCAAGAGTACAACTAGACCAACCGTGTCCTAACCAGGCAGAACATAATAAGCGGTTATCTTTTATTTGAGGTTTTGTTCCAACCTGTGGCAACCACAAAAAGCAATATGCAACAAGACATTTGTCACACGCTTGGGTTTTAATTAATCTTGCAGAGAAGGCAAGGACAGAAAAATTACTTTATGGTAGAAACTTGTCATGTAACACCTGGTTACGACACGTTGATATACAGTGCGTGCAGAATTATTAGGCACGTTGATTTTCTGATCATATTTTTTTTCCAGGCACATTTTACCAATTCCAAACCCCATTAAACTTAATAACTACTATTAATTTTGTATTTAATCATTTATTAGTGATATATAATTGTTCATTAAGGCTGGAAATGAAAAACACCTTATGTTTAGGTGTGCAGAATTATTAGGCCCCCACTTAATAAGAATGAAAAACTGAAGTGTTGTAGACCCAGTGAGAGTTGTCCATCTCCTATCCTGAAGTCCGTTTTGCAGAGATGGACTAAAAATGAACTCCCAAAACTTACTGCCAGATTCTGGAAGATAAATTCTTCAAACAGTGGTACAAGAGGAAGTGGCGCTGGTCCTTCAAGAGTCACTCTCAAACTATCCTGACCAACTGTGTCGCAGTATGGTATGGGAGCTGCTCTGTTGCGGAGCGCAAGGCACTGCAGCGGGTGGTGAAAACTGCCCAGCGCATCACAGGAACTCCACTACCTGCCATCGAGCACATCCAGAGGAAACGCTGTCTGCATCGAGCTCGCAGTATCCTCAAGGACTCCTCTCACCCGGCCCACAGACTGTTTTCTCTCCTGCCCTCCGGCAGGCGTTTCAGGATCCTCCGGACCAGAACCAGCAGACTTAAGAACAGTTTTTTCCCCAGAGCTGTCTCTTTATTGAACTCAAACCCCCGTTGATCCACTCCCCTCATAAACTGCTAACTCTCCTACCTCACACCTACATTCACTTTGTTATTTGCACTACCGACTGTTTATTACAGTAACAACTGTTTACTTATGCATTTTGCACCACCATATCTTAACTGGATTATGCTCATTTGCACTGCCGACTGTATTTACAGTAACAATGTTTACATTTGCATTTTGCACCGTACTTCTAACTGTAATATGCAACCACTTTCCACTGCACTTTTACACCTTTCTTTCGGATAGCTCTGTCCATAATTTATTGCACTAACTTAGCCTACATATTATTGTATACCTCTATCTGTAAAATTCTGTTCAAAGTAATAGCCATCTGTATATTATATTCATAGTACATATTCACCTGTACATTCTGTTTACATTCTGTTTATAGTAATAGCCATCTGTATATTTATATTTATTCACTGTATATATTCATCTGTAAATTCAGTTCTGTTTATAGTAATAACCATCTCTCTACTTATACATATTTATATATATTCAGTACATTTTTATGCCCTGCACTTACGCAACCATTGTATATATCCTGCACTTGCTGCTATTGCACTTCTGGCCTTGTACTTGTGTAATGACAATAAAGTTGAATCTAATCTAATCTAATCTGCCTATAAAAAAAACAGTCTTTGTGTATTTTACAACACTTCAACTTGTGATTCTTAGTAAGTAAGGGTCATTTTTTAGGATTATTTACCTAACATACGGTAAGTCACTGAGATCCTGACACCTTCCACTTCTGGAGACTCCAGGTAGGTTGCAGTTTTTGAAAATGGTGGCGCTGGAAACTAAAGGGTTCCTGATGGTTTCACACTTATCTCTTTTGCAGTTAACATGTTGCAGTTTTGGAAAATGGTGGCGCTGGAAACTAAAGGGTTCCTGATGGTTTCACACTTATTTCTTTTGCAGTTAACATGCGTCTTTTCTTCACCGCCTGTTTTTGTCTGACCCTGCTGACCCAATGAGCATTTCACTGTCCAATGGCCATGCCTAAACTGTAATTTCTAGTATTGCATCTTTCTCATGGGCATTTAATAATTTTTGACTTTTCAGTCTGAGTTAAATCTCTTTTAAGGTGTTTTCATTTCCAGCTTTCATGAACAATTATATATCACTTATAAATGATTAAATACAAAATGAATAGTAGTTATTAAGATTAATGTGGTTTTGGAATTGGTAAAATGTGCCTGGAAATAAATAGATGATCAGAAAATCAACGTGCCTAATAATTCTGCACGCACTGTACTGTAGCTGTAGAGAGACGGGAAGAGCTGCATCCAAGAAAAGGGCAAGTGCTGTTTTATTTTAAAGAGAGAAAGACACAAGATAATTCCCAAATTAGACAGAGTTAAAGAGGATGACATTTTATTTCAGAGGTGATTCAGGAATTGGATTGAGCTATAAGCGATAAGGCTACACAATTAATCAAAACAAAACCAAAATTGCAATTTGGCTAAGTACGATTCTGAAAATAGCAAATGTTGTGATTTAATTAAATAAATACATGCATGGTTCAGTAAATTTTAACAAAAAAAAAAAAAAAGGATTCCCAAAATATATCTTCCAGGGCTGGTTTCTCAAAAGCATCGTGAGCCAAGTTTATTGTAGAGACCACTGGTGGCAATGGTTTTACGATCTACAAAAGTTTAAAATGGTTCTGGGAAACTAGGCCCAGGTCAATTAATCATCAGATATTTGTCCATTTTGTGATCATCAAAATGACGATGAGTTACCACACCTTATCAATTCTGCGTTGGGCCCAAAATGCTCTGTAGAGCCCTTGCCTTTTCTGCTTTGTTGCTTCTTCTGGAGCAGTTGCAGAGGTAGCCGTGTCTGTAAAAAAAGGTTCAAAGTATTGGTTTAGTCTCAGAAGCACTGGTTTCACAGCATCATGTCAAAAGTAGGGCTGTCAGTAACGATTATTATGGTAATCAAGTAATCTGACGATTATTCGAGTAACCAGATATTTTTGGGGTGGTACCAAGCAGCAACCTCCCCCAGTTTCTCTTGAAGCCAATACAGAAGTGACTTAAACTGCAATTCATCGACTGGCCGCTAGAGATGGGCTCCAAAAGGGAACAGAATCTCATTGAGCCCCATGTTAAACTTTACAGCAGGAAAAAACAAGTTTACAGCCTGGTACAACCTGTTTACAGCCTGGTACAAATTGTGGTTTTGGTCTATATATCAAAATTTGCCCTTCATGACAACTGTGAGGGGGGTGAATGGTTTTATATCTCATTCATTTACATTATAAAAAGCCTTAAAGTTCTCACTTTGAGAACAGGTGTCTAGCCGTTTGTCTGCTGTCTGTAAGTCATGACGTCACCTCAGCTCCAGCCACGTCCCGTCTCTTTGCCCATTTTCAGTTATCCGGGAGTGATGCACGGTGATGCGCTGCCAAGATGGCAACGGCCAGCTCGACCCTACTTTACGCTTCAAAACTGCTCTTCAGAACCCTATGGGTGACGTCACAGACACTACGTCCATATTTTTTTTACTGTCTATGGGTGGTACTGACAGCAAAACTGACAGCATATTCAGAGATGTTGAGTTTGAGACTCGCTCCACACATGTAAATGATAACGGTTCATGTGGAGCCAAACGGAGCTGCTCTGAGACGCATGCTAGCCTACACGCATGTAAATGAAGCACATATTAAACCGCGGGGCATAAATGCCATTGTGAATTCACAATAGCACTATGCTGTGGTTTTAACTTGTTTTAATACATTGTGCAGACTTAGAAAACTGTCAAATAATGCACCACTTCCGGTATTTTGCCGGTTACTCAACACGGGTAAACTGCAATCAAGGATTTTTTTAAATCGAGGAATCGTGGCAGCCCGAGTCAAAAGATCTCAACTCTTAAGACAAACAAATATATACATGTAAGGGTTGACATGAAATTCATACCACTGGATTGAGTCTTTTGGGTCACGCTGGCCTTTGTCTTCTCCGAGCTGACACTCTTTGTCTCTGTGTCAGAGTCGTCATACCCCAGCAGTTTTCTGTAAGACTGGGGAGTGACCTGTCGTCTGGGCTGCCTCCTGGTGGGGCTGAACTGAGCTTGTACTCCTCCATCATCTCCCCCTTCCTCCTCGTTTTCTTCTTCGCTGCTGTTCACGGCAGTGGCCGCTGATGGGCGCCGCCGCTTCATCTGGACTGCGCCAAAGAGAGGTGGTCAAATAAACCGATCATATCTGTACACATAACCAACAGGCCAAGGCTGAGTTTCCCAAAAAACCTTGTGAGCTAGGTTGATCTACTAAGTATATCAACCTAGCTCATAATGCTTTTTGGAAATACAGCCCAGAGCTTTAATGCCAACTTCATCTGCTAAAGTTGTACTAGTATTGTTAACTGTAATATTTAAATCAAGTACATTTTCTTTTCTTTTTATATTTGCATTGGCAAGTAGCAAATAACTAAGTACTGAATCATTAAAAAGGATTTTAATTTTATAGAGGCAAGTAGAGTACCTTTGTTAAATCGTCTTGTTTTGTTCTGCTCAATCAGCGAACACTTCTTTAAGCTGTTGAAAAATTGCAAAAACAAGTCCACAAATAGGATCAAATACTAAAAGGGGAAAAAAAGAAATGTCTATGACACCTTTAAACCCCGGGAAAGGTTTGCTACCATGTAACATCTTGTAATTAACACTATTTGGGCACTTACACACAGCTCTGACGTTTCTTGTTGGGTC